>CM044013.1:56775627-57023127 GCA_024085815.1 Flaveria linearis | reverse complement strand
AATAGTTATAAACTATGATATTCAGGGTCTGATGGAACAAAAAATGGTGTAGGTTTTTTAGTTGCTAAGGAACTTCATGATAATGTTGTGGAAGTGAGAAGATACGATGATAGAATTATGTTGTTAAGAATAGTAATAGGGGATGAGGTAGTGGCAGTAGTTAGCGCGTATGCACCCCATGTTGGACTAGGGGAAACGGAAAGAAAGAAGTTCTGGGAGAGTTTAGATCACGTTATGGGCGACATACCGAGAGAAGATAAGATATACATAGGAGGAGATTTTAATGGACATATCGGTAAGGATAATGAGCATTTCCAACTGGTGCATGGAGGCTACGGGTATGGTCTTAGGAATGACGGCGGTAGGGAGCTTCTCGACTTTGCAGTAGCGCATGACCTAGGCATCATAAATTCGTTTTTTAAGAAAAGAGAATCGCATCTAATCACGTTTAGCAGCGGTGGGAGACACACGCCAATAGACTATATATTGACGAGGAGAGAAGATCATAGCTCGTGGAAGGACTGTAAAGCAATACCGGGAGAATCAGTTGTGACACAACACCATATGTTGGTGGCGGATATACGCCTCAAGAGACAAATTGCCCTACCGAACAAGAGAGTAAGACCTACGATCAGATGGGGCCAGCTCAAAGATGAAAAGATTACCATTTTCAGAGATAAGGTCATACCACTGAACCAGACTGGACCACAGGAAGACGCAAACCAAAAGTGGGAGGATATGGCAAATAGGCTTATCCAAGCAGCTAAAGAAACGCTTGGAGTAACAACAAAAAGGACAGTCGGTCATAAGGAATCCGGGTGGTGGAACGAAAATGTACAGAAAAAGATACGAACCAAACAACAAAGTTTTAGAGAGCTTATACGCTGTAACAATGAGGAAAAACGCGCAGAGCTAGAAAAAAAATACAAAGAGGCGAAGCGATAGGCGAAAAAATCGGTGTCAGAGGCAAAGAACACGGCGTACGAGATGATGTATAAACGATTAGAGACGAAAGAAGGAGAGCAAGACATGTTTAAGATAGCCAAGGCAAGAGAAAGTAGAAGACAAGACTTGAGAATGGTGAAGTTCATAAAGGCGGTGGATGGAAAGGTTTTGGTGAAGGAGAAAGACATCAAGGTGAGATGGAAAACTTACTTCGATAACCTTTTCAACATAAGAAACCCAAATCAACAGACTGAGATAGTTAGAACAACACAAACAACGCAACAAAACAACTGCTATTGTACAAGCATCACAGTTGACGAAGTTACAAGAGCGATGAAGAAAATGGGAAGGGCTAAAGCAGTGGGGCCAGACAACATACCGATTGAAGTGTGGAAATGCCTGGGTGATGAGGGTCTCCAATGGTTAACAGACTTATTCAACACTATCTTTAAGACAGGGAAGATGCAAGACCAGTGGAGAACCAGTGTCATAGTCCCCGTATATAAGAAAAAAGGAGATGTTCAATGTTGCGAAAACTACAGGGGAATAAAGCTATTGAGTCACACGATGAAATTATGGGAAAGAGTTATCGACACGAGAATTAGACGGGAAACTCAGATAGCGATAAACCAATTTGGATTTATGCCAGGACGCTCTACAACAGAAGCCATACACGTCTTAAGGCGATTAATGGAGAAATATAGAGAAAAGAAAAAGGACCTTCATATGGTATTCATCGACCTAGAAAAGGCATATGACAGTATTCCGCGACAACTAATCTGGGAAAGTCTACGAGTAGAAGGGTACCAGAGAGGTATATCAAAATAATTAAGGATATGTATGACGGGGCAAAAACGTGTGTGCGAGCACCGGTAGGAGACACAGATACCTTCTCAGTGGAAGTGGGACTCCACCAAGGATCTGCACTGAGCCCATTTCTTTTCACAGTAGTGTTGGATGAGATGACCAAATCTATACAACAGTCAGCCCCGTGGTGCATGCTTTTTGCGGATGATATTGTATTAATATCAGAATCTAAAACGATGCTTAACGACAAGCTAGAGCAGTGGAGAGCAGCACTAGAGCACAGAGGATTAAGGATAAGTCGCTCTAAGACGGAATACATGCATTGCAACTTTGGTGACGAGGCGGAAGAGAACACCCAAGTCAGTATCCAGGGTATGCCGGTCCCACGAACGTCTAGGTTCAAATACCTGGGCTCGTACCTGCAGGAAGACGGAGAGATACACAGCGATGTAGCGCACCGTGTTCAAGCAGGATGGTGCAAGTGGAGAGCAACATCAGGAATTCTATGTGATAAGAGGTTTCCAGCGAAACTAAAGGGAAAACTATACAGAGTGGCGGTACGCCCAGCTATGCTATATGGAACAGACTGCTGGGCCATAAAGAAATCGCATGAGAAACAAATAGAGGTTGCAGAAATGCGAATGCTGAGGTGGATGTGTGGAAACACAAAAATGGATCGGATAAGAAACGAAGTGTTTCGTCAGAAGTTAGAAGTGGCTCCTATTGCAGATAAAATACGAGAGGGAAGATTAAGATGGTTTGGGCATGTCAAGAGAAGACCAATGGCTGCACCGGTTAGAGAAGTAGAGAACATCATCCTAGAGGGTAGGAAATGTAGAGGAAGACCTAGGTTGACTTGGGAAGAGAAAATTAGGAAAGATATGGTACACTTGCACCTCTCCGAGCACATGATCGAGGATCGGAGTGAGTGGAGGCGTAGAATCAAAATTAAGGACTTTTAATGGGTTCTGCATCTAGGAAGGGACTTTTTGATTGCGTCTTGCAGGGCTTGTTGTGTATGTAGACCGCTTCTGCCCTTTTTAGGGGAATCTTGCTGCTTCTATGATGTATGCTTGTTCATTTTTTTCCTTTTGGTGATATTTTTCTGTATGTTGTATGTTGTGTGCTGTATCATTTATCGTATTTTTGATTATATACTGATTCACTAGCGTTATGGCTTTTCAGAGTGAGTCGGGGGTCTCTTTGGAAGCGGTCTCTCCACCAATCTGGGCAGAGGAAAGACTTGCCTACACATACCCCTCCCAGACCCTGCTCTTGAGCGGGATATACTGGGTTTGTTTGTTTGTTTGTTTGTTTACATATATATGTAAGGATTTTCTAGGCTTCATTTGTTGTTGTACATAGTTTCATTACATAAATGATGATGTGTCTAACATATTACAAATTTATAACAACGCATGCACTTTGCAAGTTTGATTATTGTTATAAGAGTTTTGATAACAGCACACCCACTTTCTAGGCTTGATTCATTGCTATAATGACTTTAAATACTCGTAAGGATTTTTCATGCACAAGCTTGGCTTTAGAAGGCATAGGCATAGGCGTGAGCAGTTGGCTAAAAAGAGAAGCGTAGGCATAGTAGTAGGGCATTAATATGAGGGGAAGCTCTAGAGGTACACCAATATTTATAAAATACTTACAAATTAATTCTAGATGTTATCTTACTCCTTACTACTTAAGAACCAATTACGTACTTTATAAAATAAATAATTAAAAAACACAAAAAACATATACATATACAACCAAAGAACCTTATGTATAACTCGAGAAACTTAGCTCTCTAAGTACAAACCAAGACGCTCTTTTTACAACTAACTCAAAGCAACACTATTTTACTTCTTAATCACTCCCACATTCTTCCTTTCTATCTATTCACACTCACTTTTCAATTCTATGTATTCTTAATATCCACTTCTCTCTATTCATATATCTACGGATGATCCAAACTTACCTCTCTTTCTTCTTGTGTTCTCATTCCTTGTTGTTACTCTACCTCTCTTACTCTTTGCTTATTAGTCTTACTCTAACTCTCCTTATATTTTCTTAGGTTATGCTAGAAAGATACTGAACAAAAAGTAAAACAGAGAATGAATAACAAACTACAAAAAACTCTTGAAAGCACACGCATCATGTCATTTCAAGTTCTATGAAGTGTTTCCTTGTTTCTCAGGTCTCCTTACACCGTATTTGATGGTCCATCCAACATCATAGTTTTGTATATACTTCTAAACTATTTTCAAATATATTACAAAACAAATGAAATAACTTTTATTAATTAATGGAGATATTTTCTACGAACTAAAACTGCAAACATCCAATAGATGCCACAAATAATGAGTATAGTTAAATGTTCCTACTACCCCTTCATCTTTTTTCTTTAATGGCCTCTATCAAGACCCTACCAATACTCTGCTATCTTAATATAGGTAAAGGCAGTAAACCAAAATACACAAATATTTGTCGTCTACTAATGCCTTCTTACGCTTCTTACAATAGTTTACTTATTACTAGAAGTTACCTCTCTCTCTCTCTTCCCCTACTTTCTCTCTCCTTGTGTGTCTATTTTATAATTCAAGGGAAGTAGAGAACAAATAATGGCACTAGAAAACAAATTCAGCGATGGATGGATTCTAAATTACTACTAAATGATGATTACCCTTGAATTTTAAAATGGAAAGCAAGTCAAATATGAAACTTATATCGATACAAATTCATAATGAATAATACATACATTATAGTATATTAATGTATAGTTTCTCCCTTAATAAAACTGTAGTCATCAAATAAACCAAAGTAAAATAGTCAAAACCACTAACAATAAGAATAATGAACCCCCCAACTCGATACGGTCATTTATGATACCGATGATTTAAGAAGTTTAAATAATGTATTCATTTGAGCTCAACATTTGGACCTCCTCCATGAAGAGAAAATTGAACATGCCTAATACACTCATTTGATGATTACTATTTCTATGCAAGAATACAATGCCTATATACTTTCTTCTAAAGCCTTTGAACAATAATAGATGGATTCAAATTTCTTTATTCAGAAAGGCCTATGACTACATCAATTGAGGGGTTCTCATATGTGTGTATTGTCCTGTTTGCAAGGTTGCTTATAGAAACAAAATCTTATTAGAACTACACAAGCCATATAACTTGTTTGGTAAACCACATGTTATACCCTCATATTCTATTATTTAAATTCAGTAGACATTTTGTAACCGTGCCTCACGACAATATTGTAGAGCATCAAAATAAGTGGACAAGTTGTAACGAAAAGAAAAAAAGAACATATTAGTACATGTCAATTGAAGTTAAAAGTCTTCAATAAATTCAAGATGCAAGGTTGCATATATAAAATTCATTTTGAGTGACTATAAAATTTTCCACTTATTTCTCTTTCCCCTCTACGGAATATACATATCATAGAATTACAATGTTTTCACTCCCCAATAGTTAACTGATCATAAATTACTAACAAAGAACTGTATTCTTCTCCCCTAACATAATGTTCAGCTACTTCTATATTCTCTATAACAGTTGCTCTCATTTCCTAAACAGTTCAACTTTGCACCACATAATGTGCACCAAACTTTTAGGATACAATCTTAAGACTTCAAAGGACCGCTACTCTGATGTTTAGATAATCTCTATAGGTTTTAAATAAATATCCAATTTTGAAAAGAAAATGCAAAGCAGTCGATAGAAAAGCATTTCAACAGCAAACCTTCGCTGATACTTCGTGCTGCTATCTGTAAAGTAAATGTTTCCCTCATCATCAATGTCAAGATCATTTGTGAAAGCCAGAGGAACTCCTTCAGCTTCGGTTACAAGGGGCGTAGCCAACCCACCATTCGGACCAACCTTTAGCAAACCGAAATAGGCATCTGCAATATACAAATCACCTGTTTTCTTGTCAAACCGCAGCCCCAAGGGTCTCCCACATATATGTTCATTCTTTAAGTAACCCAAGATTGTTGGCTTGGGGTCACATATAGCTGACCTGAAACAGCAGCCTCACTTGAGAATAATATATCACTAACCCGCAAAAAGATTACAGTTATGTGCATTATCCATTCAGCAATCATACTAATCAATCGCAAAAAGTTAAAACGTTTTGGAGTTCAATTCAACTACCGATGGTTCGATTCGTAAAAATCCCAACAATGTATAACCATCTAAAGTGCAAGAGGAAAAAAAACAAAACAAACTTGATTATTACCGATTTGGGGATGTATGAGCAAAATCAGACCATGAATTCCCATTCCAAAACACAACGCGACCATCAGCGACACCAGTATAAGGCCCACGGCCTTGGGGATCAAAAGCAACGCTCTCAGGTCCTTGAATTTGGTTCAAAAACTTGACCTCCGACTTTGAAGAAGATTATGAGGGTCTTTATCCTCGGGCACTTGGGACCACGGGGGCAAATCGACTATGACGGACTGAAAGTCGGGAAAATCAGCGATTGCACTGTGCCTGAAGGGGTCTAGTCCGCAATAAACCGCCAGGAGGAGGAATATTCCGGAGAGGATTCCGGCGAAGTTCATAATGGCAGAAGATTGGTGGTTGATGAATTGAGAAGGAAGTAGCTGTAGAGTAAGTGTGGTTATATATATATATATATATATATATATATATATGATATATATATAATAATTGCGTTCGTTGTGGACCGTGTGATCCACCAAACACATACGTACTTTAGACTTGGAGCTACCGTCCTTGGAATGAATATCCATGGGGAAATGAGTGCCTGCCTGATGATACAATCCAAATAAATGGTTTTATTTTATACGGCCCGTGTGATGGTTCTTTGTTAGGTCGTTAGAAACTAAGTGGGCGCTCAATATATCTTACTAGTTTTTGAAAAATATGTTAAGTAGCATTTTATTTAAGAATATTGATTTTGAAAATATCGTTTTTAATAAAAATTAATTATTTTAAGACTATGTTTTTTAATTATTTTTTTTTATAAATTATTTTTCATATTTCATAAAAGTTTGCTTTTATAAAATATCGTTCTTATATATATCTCATTGTGTAAAAACTCCGGGACACAGTTGTTGTTTAAGTTTTTTAGAAAAAACAATTTTATATAAAACTTTTATTTTTTAACAAAAAAGATCGATTTTAGAATATTTCATATTTGTAAAAAGATACGTATTCATAGTTTTTTAAAATATTTTTTTAAAAAATTGTAATTTTTAATCAAAATATGTAGCTTTAATTAATTAAAAATATGTTTTACAAATAATATTTATTTTAGAAAAATTTAAAATGTTTAAAATAAGACAGATAGAAAGAGTGAATGAATTTAAAAATTAGTTATTTTGACCTTTAAAAATTAATAAATAATTTGAGCGGGGAAAATAAATGATAGAGTTAATGTAATTATGATATGTGTTCCTCCAATGTAATCATTTATTAAGATAGACTAAGTTAGTACCCGTGTAATACACGAATTGAATAAATAAAATATTAAATAATTATTAATAAAAATTTATGCATTATAAAATCATGCTTGAAGATAAAATATAATTACGTATAAATAACTACTTTAAGTAAATAAATAATGTATTTTTCTTAAACTTCTATTTATAAAAAAATTATGATTTTTAAATATATTGTTTTAAGAAAAATATTTTTTTAAATTTCATTGTGTTTTGTATTTTGTAAATTTTTTTGTTTTTAACAAGTGTGTTTTTAATTAAAAATAGATTTTTAATTTATTAAATTATATATTTTTATTTTTAAAATGGCATGAATAATATTATTAGTATTCAATATTATTACTAATAATATATAGAAATGAGAACGTAAGTATAATGAGGTTTACAATTGTTTCATGCTTATTTTACTTTTTATAGATAGATAGATAGGTTAAAAACCCATTAAATAAACGGATTAAATTTTAATGTAAAATAAACGCGAATAGTTACAGTATAATATTTTAATATAAAATATAATTGCAATTATATATACGTAATAATTGAAGAAATAAAATTAATTATACCATTTTTTAACTCTCTTATCTAAAAGTTTTATTTTTAAACGAAGGCTGGTTTGATGGTTGGTGATGTCGGTTGTGGTGGCGGTGCACGGTAATGGTGAAGATGGTTGTGATTGTGATTCTTGGTTGTGGGTTATCAAGTTTGGGGGTGAGTTTGGCTACTTTGATGATGGCCTAAAGCGGGTTAGATTGATTGTGAAAATCGTGGTTGTGACGTTGTTTGAGTGTTGGTATGGTGAATTTAGGGATAACTAGGGAGATGTGGTGAACCGGATTCTCGGTCAAATCAAGTCGATGGTTAATGCGGTCAACAACACAAATAGTCAACGGAGAAACGTTAGTGACGTAAAAACGAGCCATCAAGGTTAACGGTGTCGACACACGTCGATTTTTAGCGGGTTCGCGTATGTGAGCAAAGCGGGTGAAAGGTATAAATGCGCTTCGTTATATGTCAATGATTGAGAAATAACTTACACGTGCGCACTTGAAAAACATTAAGCTCTAACTTGAATATAAACATGAATCTTGTGGAAATCGATACTCACTGATATGGATCGAATATTGCAATCGTATTGTTGCCGTTTGTCAGATCTGTGATGCGGAATCTCACAGATCTGTTGATGATTTCGTGATGATCTATATGCAAGAGATGAACATATATGATGATGAATGAATGATGAACAATCAAGAACACAAATTCAGAAACATTTCATTCATTCATATGTTTGATACAAGAGGATACAAGGGAGTTTGTGAGAAAATTATCTCACATACACTCACCCTTGAATTCTCTCAATGTTAGAGGAATTCAAAGGAGTTTACAAGAACACTTTCTCACATACACTCAACCTTGAATTCTCTCAATGTTAGTGATTATACCTTTTATGTGTGTTTTGCTCTCTGAAACTCTATCCTCTGTCTAGTTGATTGTTATTAGTTCTTGAGTATAAATGACTACACTTAGTCATTTATACTCTTTATAAAAATAAGAAAATATTACATTTAAGCACAAAATGATTACACAAATATAGTTCTAAGTCTGATAAATTCTCTGTTGTTGATGCGTGACTGCTGGGTGCTGATGTCATTCGGGACGCCCGCTGATGTTGACTGTTGACTTTGACCATGGTGACCAAGTTTGACCAAGTTTGACTTTGGTCAATTTTCTTTGTTTTGATCATATCTTTAGCAAATCTTCACCGTGTCGGTTTTGGTAATCACTATGAGATTTTGCACTTAGGTTTTGATAAGTATCATCTTCAAATATTCCAACAGTACTCACCCTAAGATGATGCTGCCAAAACCTCATGATTATCAAAACCTTGTATGTTGATTGATGTGCAGTCTTGTAGTGCGGTCTTCTCCCCCTTTTTGATAGCTTCTTCTTAGAAGCTTCATAAAAAGTCATTGAGAAAAGGACTTTGTTTCGGCACATAAAGACTTTGGTTCAGCACTTGATGTATGTTTCATCAGCTTGATCTTTTAGTCACATTTTGAAGACTTGAAGATACACCCCATTTCCATACACTGTGGATTGCACAGGTAGCAATATCAGCAGCTTTATTTAAACTTCAGAAGTGAAGGAGAAGCATCAGAAATTATTCAGACTTAACATAAACTCTCCCTCAATAAATGCTTTGAAGGGTGAGGAACTTTTGTGTATGAGACACCAAGAGGAGGATTCTTAGTTCTCAGCAACTGGCAGGAGATCTTTGGAGGAAGTAGGAGTGTTCTTTTGACATCTTGAACGGAATAAGAAACTTAGGCATGTCATGTAATTCATCACCTGCAAAAGTCTAAATCCTCTCGGTAAAAGTATTGCATGGAAGTTTCACTCCTAAATCAATAACACATGTAAATCTGCCAAAACTAAGAAAAATACTAAAAATGAAAAATCTTTTTGGTATTTTAGATTTTTTCAAAATTAAGATATTTATAATCATGAATCCTTCAACTGCAATGAGATCATACTAATCCAAAATCCTTTACATCTAAGAATGTTTAAAGTTTAGAATAGACATAGACAAAGAACAAAGTTGATTTTAAGTATGTTTATCCACTTAAACTCATGCAAGGATCTATTTTCAACACTTTGTGATATTTATCATGTTTAGGTTTGATTAGATATGCTAATTGAGTACCCCACACTCAGAAGTATGGAAGAATAACTCTCCTCATGAAACGCAAGGTGGCACTTTATCATAATTTGAACCAGGCTACTTAGAGTATAAATTCTCAAGATTTGATCCACTTTGGGATTCTTTTATATTTGATCCGTATTGAGATTCTTTTATACTTCACATTGGAAGTTGATCCTCATTGGGATTCTTTTAGCATTGATCCATATTGGGGTTCTTTTTAGCATCAACACTTTTAGTGCAAGGACAACTAGGTCTGTGCTCAGCACAACAAAAGTTGTCCTCATGTTTACTCCAAGTCTGTATTTACATACAACAAAGGAAAAACAGACGCTTTTATCAATGAGAAATTTATAAACCGTTTTTGCATGGTGTGTTTAGGTAACCACATAAGCAAACACTTAGAAAAATCATTGCTTACCAATACCCTAAGATGGTTTTGGTCTGTAATGCATATTGATTTAATTCATCACAAATATGCTTGTCTTCAATCCAAGCTGAGCCTACTGACATATCAAACAAAGTCTTGTCAGTCTTTATTGATTTGAAAATAGATGCAGAATGCAGAATTTTTTTTTTTTCTTGATTTTCTAATTTTTTTTAAAATTTTTGTTTTTGAGAAAATAAAGAAATGGCATATGTGTTATCAATTTAATAGAGATCATAAATAGTTAGTCCATGTAGCAATGTACTCAGACTAAGCGGATGGAATGAAACATCGGTTGTTTCTTGCATTGCCATCATAGTTTCCGTAGGTGATTTATATCCTGCATTGAATTCTAGTTAATTTCTTCTCCATTTGGCTCAGTTGCATCATAAACATCATGAGTAGGAAGAATGTTCCTGTCATGGGAAGGGATCAGCCACTGCTAACTTTTCTTGGGTTGGCAGGCCTCCATAACTATCCCTAGACACTAGCAAATCAGTTAGATATGTCAACCCAGGCCATTGTTGTCCTGAGCTGTCCATTAGCTTTTTTACATGTGACTTGCTCGTATGTGTATGATTTTGCTTTATCTGATGATGTATCAGATTCACCTCCTGAAATTGTTTTCTTTCTCCAACATTGTTTTGATTTTAAGCCAACCGACTCAACTTAAGTTTGTTTAACGAAAGGAGTTTGTTTGGCTTTTGAAAATCTTTTGGTTTGTTTAGAAAATCTATTTACCTTTTGAAAGTTTTGTGGAGGTGTAGCAAAGGATCTTTACCCTTGATTATGTTTGTTTCTTCTGGGCAAGAGATCATATTCATCATAAGAATTATAATTATGATTATACAAATTTGATGGATATGATCTTCTATGATAGTCATTATACCAATCATTATTCCTATATCTATCATACTTATGTTATGAGTATGACCTAGGATAATGTCTTGGTGCCCAATAATCATGAATATCATAATGTTTAAAATCATACCCATGTTGATGTGATCAAGGAGAAGAGTAGCTATGACGTCTGTTGTAGTGCTCATGCTCCGATCTTAGTGAGTATGACTCTGATGTATGAAAAGATCTTTGACCTCTTTTGTGTTTTGATGTTGGGGAGTTGTTGTATGAACACTCTAAAGTGGTATGATTCTCCATGTCATAATGTAGGCAGTAAGGAGTAGGTCTGGATCTTCTTTCCTTAGGCTTGAATGATGAAGTTGGATTTGATTGGAACTTCACAGCCTTTTGTTTTGGTTGTTTTTGTTGCTTTCTCTTATGAGGACATATATATGTATCACTCTCAGTGTTTTTGCACTCAGAAGTGTTGTGTGAATCTGAATTACATGTCTCATAGAGAATTGGTTATTGTTTTGGAGTTTCTAATATAGCCATTAAGGTTGATGGTTGGTTTGGATCAGGTGTAGAAGACTTGGTCTGACTTTTCTTCTTTCTTTTAGATCTGGTTTTCTTCCTCTTGATTTGTTCTTTGATATCTTATACCTCAGGCTTCTATTTGTTCTTTAACTCCATCTTAATCTTTTCCTTCAGTTCGGCCTTAGGCAATTCCGGTTCAAGAAATCCTACTGATTTGAATTTCTCATTAAGAAACATAGCTTTTGTTTATTGTCAAGCATTACTGTATTGGATTTCTGTGGTTGTGTTTGTTTTGGATTGATTTCTTTAATGACATGATTAATACATGTCAATGTTTGTTTGTTTGTTTGGTTGATTTCATCATCACTGTCATCACTTGTAGGATCTCCATCTTGACCATCACAAGAATGAAAGGTTTCATTCTGTGGTGATTCTAGTTTGAAGTACAGCTTTGGTGCTGTTTCAGGAAAAGTGATTTGAGTGATGTTGGATGGTTTGTCTGTTTGATGATGATCATACATATTTGAATCATCTTTGACTGGACTTGTCATTGAAGTTGGCATTTCTGTGTAGTTATCATTATAGGGAGGAGGAACAACATGATATGTAGTTCCATCACTCTTCTTCTGATCTCTTTGTGCATTAAGTAGTTCTTCCAACTTGCTTGCAGTCATCTTTAAATTTTCAAGTTCAACTTTTGTTGATGCATGATCTGATTTTGTCTTTGTTAAAGACTCTGTGAGTCTTGTAACTTGAGCTTGAAGACTAAATCTTTCTCCAAGGAGTTTGTCTACATCCTTTAGAAGAGAATTGATTTTATCTTCAAAGGCTTTATGTTGTATCTTTAATTCTGCATTTATAATCTTTTCTGTACTGATTGCTTGTTTTAGACGCTCAATGTAATGTTGGAAGTTTATGATTGTTTTAGTTATACTTGCTTTTGATATTTTGGTTTCAAATTTAGCCTTTATGTTTGTTAACTTCACAGAGAGTTCAGTTGATTGAGCATTTAGCTTATGATTTTCTTTAAGCAAGTTATCAACTTCTTTCTCTAGTGAACTGATTTGTTTAGCAGAAGTTTGTAATTCTTCTGCATGTGAAGCTCTTTCCTCCTTTATCATGTATGATAAATTGTTGCAATGTTTTCGATAAGCCTGAACTTCATCTATGCATGCTGATGAGCATAGATTGATCTTTCTGTCTTCAGGAATTTCAGGAAATGGAGGAATGTTTGTGTTGTTAATGTTTGTGGCTTTTGCAAGCTCAGCAGTTAACTCTTCAAGTTTGATTTGTTGTTGGACCATTTTGTCTTGCAACTGGTTCATCTCTTGAGTTAAACTGATGTTTTGTTGATTCAATGTCTTGATTTGTGCTTGATCATTTCTTTGAGACTGTTCCATTTCTGACCTGCATTTTATCAAATCATTAGACAATGTGTTGTTTGAGTTTGCAAGATCACATAAATGTAAATGCATAAGTTCTTTCTCAATGTGACTGATGTATAATTGAATGTTTGTGTTATCTTACAATGAGTTATTGTTTGATGTGCTGCTGATGATTGGTTGTTTACAGCTTTTGTTTGATTTGCTGCTGTTGTTTGGTTGTTTGCAGCTTGGTTTGCTTTGTTTGAATTCTTGAAATCTCTTTTTACTTGCAACAAGAAAGATAGCTCGGTTTCTGGAAACACGAGTGTTACTGAATGATGTCAAATTTTCCATTTTGTTTAACAACAAAAATGATTTGAAAATTTGCTTGTGTTTTAATCAAAATCAAATTTAAATTTTAAGTGAATCCAAAGAACGTCGAAACTCAATTTAATTAGATCGACCTAATTAAAGAGTTAACTTTGTTCGATTACAAATTATTTAAGCTTGACTAAAACTAATCTAGCTTAATTAAAAAGTAATAAGATTCAGATCGGCTCAAACTAAATTAAATGATTTTAACTTGATGATTAATCAAACTATAATCACGTTAACCTGATTAGAAAAAAAATATTGTGAATTTGTTTGTTAAAAAAATTATATATAAAGAATTATTTATATTTTGCTGGTATGATTTTAAAATTAAAAGTCAAAATAAGAGAAGTAACTTTGAAATTTCCAATTTGTTTTAAGCAACCCTTTATGTCGGTCAATTGGATTAGATCAAAGGAAAATCCCGATAGCTTTCTTTTTCACCCAAACACTCTCAATCTCTCGATCCTCTTTCGGTTCTCTGCCTCTCTCTCGAACTCTGGATTCTCTCTCGGTGAACCGAAATCAACAATTTTTGGTTGATGAAAATGAAATCGAAGGTTAATGGTTGTTGAAATCAAACATCGACGGTTGTGGAATCTTCGATTGGAGGTTGTTGATCGATGCTGGGTGTCGGTCGGTTGGTGTTGTAACCGGTGAAGGTGATTTGGGGGTGGATAAGTGTTCGGTCGACAGGGGATTGTTCTCGGTGTTGTTGGTGTGGGTCGACCGAAGATGATGTTGTTGTCGATGGTGGTTGTTGGTTTGATTGCGGTTGATGGGTGTGGACCGATGGTGTAATTGGATGGAGGTGTCGGTCGGTTTATTTAAGAGGTGTTCGGACGACTGATTTTGAATTGATTTGAGATTGCAGCGGATGGTGTTGTCCGCTATACAATTCAATTGTTTGTCCGCTGTGGACTTAATTTTTTGTTCAAGTTGCTGTCCGCTGTGGCTAAGTTGTCTGCTTTGGACACAACTTGGCTGTGTTTGGGGTTGTCATCCGCTGTGGACTCGGATTCATCCGCTGTGGAATGAATTTCTCTAACTCATCCGCAGTATGATTGGCTTGTCGTCCGTTGTGGACTTGTCTGCTGTGATTTTAGGTAAAACGTCTGTTGTGACTAACAAAATCAAGCGTCCGCTTTTTGATTATGATGAATCCACTGTGGATTCAGTGGTTGTCCACTGTATGTTGGTTTGAGCAGCGTGTTTGGGTTTGCTTGTTGATGATGGATGTGTTTGGGATTTAACTGAGTTTATGTGGACTTAGGTTTATGTTTGATGATAAAACCTTTTGTATGTTGATTTTCAGTAGTGTTTGAATGGGTGTTTGAATGTTTGTTCACAGTGGGTTTATGGATGATTTGGGGGTTTCTTCGTGTGATGATTTTGGAGAATTGTGTATGGTTAAAGATGAAGAATGAAATGAATGTTGACAACCTTGACAAAGTGCAAGTTTAAGAACTTAACACATCAGCTGTGGATTAATTGTTCATTAGCTGTGAAGTTTTGTTCATCAGCTGTCGGTTTGTTCATCAGCTGTGAACATTTAGAAAAATTTTTGTTAGTCAGCTGTGGAAGTTTTATTCATCAGCTGTGGAAGTTGTGCATCAGCTGTGGAATTATCTCATCAGCTGTGGAATTATCTCATCAGCTGTGGAATTATCTCATCAGCTGTGGAATTATCTCATCAGCTGTGGAATTATCTCATCAGCTGTGGAATTATCTCATCAGATGTGGAATTATCTCATCAGCTGTGGAATTAAAGCATCAGCTGTGGACTTAGAACACTTAGTCAAAAATCAAGTGTAATTTGTATAGTCTTTGTAAATATTGATTATGAATAAAATTTCACTTTCAAATTCACAATTTGTTGTATGAATGTTTGTTGGAATGATTTTGAATGATTGTATGATGAATAAATGAATCAAAATGAGAATTAAATCATAGATTAGGCTGATTTTTGGGTTTAAAAGTCAAACTTCATGTTCTTGAATAAACCAACTTTTGATTCTTGGATTTCTGATGGAATTGGGTTAAATCAAAGGTTATAATAGCTGTAGATAAGTGATTCTAATCTAGAACAACAATCAATTTCATATAATCATCATCTAAACTCGGATTTAGATGATGAACACATGAAGAATACAATAAAGAACGAAAACCCAGATCTGAAAATCAAAGTTCAAAATGTATGATTTGGATGTTGTGAGTGATAAACAAACCTTAGATTTGATGTTTCTAAGCTAAAACCACTATCAATTTCAGCTAAACAACATCAGATTCGTGATTTTGATGAATTTTCCTCAAGAACACTCAAGAACACAAAAATTTCAAAAATCTTCAAATTCGAGTGTTATGATAATCCAATTGATATGAAACTTTGCAGATGTGTTAGTTATCACAAACAAAAGCTATTAGAACCTTAAATTTGATCAAACAACAACAAAATCAAAATTTCACGTTCACGAGCATTTGAAGACATGAAGAACAAATTTGCTTAAATCTTCAAATTAATGGCTCAAATGAACTTCAATGGATATGAAAACCTACATATCTTCACGAAATAACAAATCTAAGCTAATGGTAGCTTTGATTTCATCAAAAACAACATCAATTTGCAGATCAAACTTGTGGTTCAAATTTTTGAGAAAAAATTTGAAGAACAAGGAGCCAAGGCTCTGATACCAACTGTGAAAAATCGATACCCACTGATATGGATCGAATATTGCAATCGTATTGTTGCCGTTTGTCAGATCTGTGATACGGAATCTCACAGATCTGTTGATGATTTCGTGATGATCTATATGCAAGAGATGAACATGTATGATGATGAATGAATGATGAACAATCAAGAACACAAATTTAGAAATATTTCATTCATTCATATGTTTGATACAAGAGGATTACAAGAAAGTTTGTGAGAAAACTATCTCACACACACTCAACCTTGAATTCTCTCAATGTTAAAGGAATTCAAAGGAGTTTGCAAGAACACTTTCTCACACACACTCAACCTTGAATTATCTTAATGTTAGTGATTACACCTTTTGTGTGTGTTTTGCTCTCTGAAACTCTATCCTCTGTCTACTTGATTGTTATTAGTTATTGAGTATAAATGACTACACTTAGTCATTTATACTTTTTACAAAAATAAGAAAATATTACATTTAAGCACAAAATGATTACACAAATATAGTGATGCGTGACTGCTGGGTACTGACGTCACTCGGGACCCCCGCTGATGTTGACTGTTGACTTTGATCACGGTTGACCAAGTTTGACCAAGTTTGACCAAGTTTGACTTTGGTCATTTTTCTTCGTTTTGATAATGTCTTTAGCAAATCTTCACCGTGTCGGTTTTGGTAATCATTATGAGATTTGGCACTTAGGTTTTGGTAAGTATCATCTTCAAATATTCCAACAAATCTTATATTGAAAACAAACTATAATCATAGTAATTATAGAATTGATAAAGCTACAACAATTTACAATAGCTACTCATTACTAATAACAAAAATTTCATATTGGATCATTTTAATACGAGACAATTATAGACCGTGCAACATGTTAATTGTTAAGTCATGTAATTTGTTTACTACTCACATGTAATTATAAACATGATTTTGATACAATAATGTTAGGGACTAAAGAAATGATATGTTTTTGTGATCAAGATGTTACTATAGTTGGTGTATAGATTATTAATACAAAGTATGCAAACAAATGCACGTGACATGTTAGTGTTTTCAAAACCATAAATATGTACATATAATGGGATAACACTATTTTACTTAAACTATTATTAGCATATTTAATAATGCAAAAATATAATTTCTAACAATAATAGTAGATTTGATATCAAAATAAATATCATCCTTGGGAAGATAATATTACTACTGAAGTTGATGAAAATGAGACTTCATGTATAATCTAGGTAAAGATGGACATCTGTTTATGAGAAATAGTTATAACATGCTAACAATTATGCAACATATATTTGAGGATGTATGGTTATTAATACTTGAAAACTATAATATATACACTCTGGTATACCTCTCTCGTATGAACAATTTGATATGTACTTAAATTGGATACTAATGTCAATATTAATACCAATGTTGGTATTTTAACGATTACCATTATTTAGGATAATTATTATCAAATTGATATTAATATTACACGTAAGACTTTAGATATAATGAATACTGACAGAGTAAGTGTAATTTGTTAAAATACATTTCATTTGGTTATCATTACTAATGTCAACAGATTATCACTACAATTATCGTACTAAGAATCATTACTCGTATAAGAACAGTAATCAATCTAATATACATAAATTAGTACATGACAACAAATACTTGTACAAAACCTAAGCTACAACAAGGATACTAATCACCAACTTTAAGGTAACTAAGGAGCTCAACCGCACGCATATAACAACATCATGCTAATACTAAACATAAATCTTATATACACAATTAGGATGGCATTATTGGAGCCCTTCACTCTATACCGAGCTCAGAATCTATAAAAGGATACCGGGTGAGTTCTAGTGTCCCCTTTTTACTACTGTTTTGGGGATGAAGCATGCTCTGTTTAAACTGAAACTATTTTTGTGCTATTTCATGATGCTTATGTTGTGGATATTGTTGATATCTACTGATACTTAAAATATAATCATTAATTCTTTTGTGAACAACTTGTTTTATATGGGTAGACCTACTTGGTGAATCCCCCACACACAGTGCCTTCCGATTAGGAAGGGTACCCCACTGAGATCCTGAGGGATCGTTTGTGTCATGTGACAGGTTTTGATAAGATACTATGGTGAACCATCCGACAGGTATGGTCCACTGTTTGAGGCTCAGTTCTCCCTTCGGGGTTAACCGGTATAAACACAACTTTAGAAGAGGCTAGCCGGGACTGAGTGTAGGGTTGATTGTGACCCCACAACAATGATGCTTATTTTTTTAAGTTAACTAATGGATTCTAAAGAGCCTTTTGTTTTTAGACTTTGAGCACTTGAACTCACTAACTTTATGTTTACATAAAAATCTTTGAGCATGTCTTTCAGGTACAACTAAAGAATTAGATGAGCTATAGAAGAGATCTAAAGCTGAAGCAAGAGTTGAGGGTAGTTGTAGAAGGCAAAAGTTGAGCCTAGAAGCCTTAGATACAAGAGACTCGAGTAATGTTTGATCAAGAGCCTAATAATGACACCTTTAGATTATGGATTGGGGTACTTTGTGTATTGGAATCAAGCAAATACCCTAGTATAAATTTTATAAGATGCTATGTAATAAAGCATTTGTTTTCCGTTGCGTTTGGGTATTATTTACTAATTGTTATGTTCCGCCCCTCTGGGCCCGGAGTGTGATAGATTGGTATCAGAGCCAAAGGTTGTAGAGAAGTATGTCTGCTTTGCGAGACCTAAACTACAACTATAGGAACCCTGTAGGACCACTTTAGTAGGATGACTTTTCTGAGTTTTGTTGAGCCAAGGTTGTAGGAAGGTGGGTTTGCTATGTAAGACTTAAGCTACAACCATATAATCTTGTAGGACCAGCCTGGTAGGTTGTTTCCTGATTTAGTGATCCAAAGTTTGCAGCCAATTTAGGGTCTCATAAGGACATCCACCCTTAAAATGAATACCTCAAGGAATATTTACCATTAAGATTTTCCCTACCCTGTGGGAAACCTTGTTGCATTAGGGTATTATCCATGATAGGCGCACCCGAGTAAACCAAGATACGAAAGTATGGAACCTTCTAGAGCTGAATATTAGGACCTCTAGACACTGATTACTATGAATGTTAGAAATCAGATATGTGCGCATATAATAGGACTTAAATTTTTGACTAGAGAGATACATATCTGATTATACAGCTGAGTTGTGTCACCATATGAAATAACTGCTATAAATTGCAAAACTTGTTTATGCTTCATGTATATGATGATACTTGCTAGGATGCAGTGATAGGATAGTAAACATGATGTCTTTTCTTTGATTGCTCCCCGCTATAGCTTTGAACCTAATAGCTCATTACCTGGTTAGTTGAACTATACTTGGACACATTGGTTGGGTTAGCTAGATTGCTAGCATAATTAGGGACACTAGGTGTGCCTAAATTACAGATGAAACCCAAATGAGAAACATAACTTCATAAACCCAATAATACACAAAACTTGGAACTTATGATGGGAAATAACTAGAATGATTGTGTAAGGTAAATTGATGATTACGGGTGCACACGTAATGGTGAATTTACAGGTACACTTGAATTCTGGTGGGTCCTGTTATGTAAATTAATGTCAAAGTATAATTTCAAGGAACTAATAGATACAAGTACAAACACCAATACCCAACATATAATCAATGATTAAATATTCACCACTTTCGCACTGGGTGAAATCATGTGACACATGCAGAGCTACCAGGGATGACATTGTAGTAACTATCCCTTTTCTTTTCTCTCTTCCTTTTATTCTGTTACTCTATTGGATTTATAAAGATGCAATTATCTAACTCAAAAAATCAAATGTTCCTTCTCAAGCTTAACTAGTCTGGTGCTGAGAGTACGGTACTTCACCTAAGATATGTGCGTACTTTAGCAGTATTATTCTTCTTTTTTGCGATGTCTAAAAATTTCTTCCTACCTGCTATAGAATTTGTTTCAACTTCGTCAACATCGTAAGGGACTCTCTAATATAAACCTTACAACCGAGAGCGGACTAGAGTAATGGATTGCCGAGAAGCACGCCACGTGATCAATGACATAGAAGACTATGTCTTATCACTTCTTTCCTCCTTATTAGCTCGCACTTCATAGGACAACCTGGAGTCTGAAAATTCCTCTATCAATTTCTTAAAGTCTTTGATAAATGGTTACTCTATACCTATTCAATGTCATAGAACCACTTAATCCAAAGGAATATTCTTAATATCAGCACCTTTCATAGTACCAGGTGCTTGTGAAATCCTTCATCATCAATAAACCGTTAGTTACCTACTAACAGTTTTTACTTGCAACATAAGTTAAATTATTTTGACCATGCTTTTAACCGACTGTGTTATTGGTAAACTTCAGAGTGCCAGAATAAATGGGAGATGAGACCCCATTCTAGAATCCCGATTCCATAGAGATAAAAGCTCAAGTGCTAGAGATGTTCACCGAGAAAAAAAAACTAACCTTCGAGCTTTTAAAACAAAAATCTGAATCTACAACTTCTGTAAATTCCCGGTTTTCACTCACCCTCTACTCAAGATTTATTCTCTATAAGAGATTCTTGGTCTAACGAGTGGTGCTACTCACGCTAAACCCACTATCATGACCTTTATCGTTGAATACACACGGTTGTCGGGTGGACAACTTTGAAACCTTGTAAGTCATCTGTACCCCGAAAGCTCTTATTTGGGTGATAAAATCATGATACGAGACTAAAGATCATAAAGTTAGATTACAATCTCGAAGTTATATAATAAGTTATTAGAGCGGTAGCTAGCTTCCTTTCACTAACGAGCACCTTAGTGAAGTTCTAAACCTGTTCAAGTCAATGTTGTCGATAATAATGAAAAATTCATGTGGGAAGGCTCAGAGTTGAGCTTAAAGGACTGTATTACTCCAAAATAGGTAATAAGAAGCATAAAAGATCAACTACAAGGAATCTCATGTGATTGAATCACTTGAGGTCCGACTACAACAAAGTGATGAACATGCTGTAGATAGTAGACAAAGAAGACCTACACAACAAGCTCTGGTCGTAAGCGTTAATTACTTCCCTTCTTAAATTTAAAACTTTTTTAAGTAATTCTCCAATGCCATACCTTAGAAAACTCCGTACCTTAGAAATTCGATCTAAAAATCTTGCTTCCATATCTCGTTAGGATAATCAATATGCCTATAAGGAATTGGGATCTAAATGGAGATACTTGCATCACGAATACACCCTCTACAGGGCGCATTTACCTCGGAGAAAATGGAGTGAGAAAGAGGTCATCGAGAAGGTTGACCTTAATTGGGAAGCACTATAAAGGAATTAGTGGGAATGTTTGCAACAATTCTATAGTTTAAGATAGCAGTTGAGGTTGCTCTTAAGGAATTTGAATAGGAGAGAAGTAGTGATGTATGGAGGTATTGAATTTGAAGCTTATGTTAAAGAGCCCGTGGAAGGAAGGCAGATCTGAGAGCTGTTAGATAAACGGTTCATAAGACATAGTGTGTCACATTGGAGACCCTGATACTTTTATGGGAAGAAGAATGCAATGCTTATAATGTGGATAGACTATCGAGAGTTAAATAAAGTCATCCAGAAGAAGCGATACCCTCTTCCTAGAATTTCTAACCTGCTTAATCAGTTAAAAGATGCTAATTACATCTCTGATGTTATCAACCAAGAATATAAGGAAAATGACATTATCAAGGTTGCATTTAAAAATAAAATATGGCCAATATGAAAACTATATTCAAGCCTGTTTAGGCTGACTGAAGCATCCAAGGTATTTATGAGCCTGATGAATGGGATTTGTAAGCCATACTTAGACATGTCTGTTATCTTGTCATTGCTAATAAGCACGAAATTCGGGATAATTCACTAAAATTTGGGACTATCAAAGTATGGGAAGTAGTAAAAACCCCGTTGAGATACGTCAATGTTTAGAGTTAAATGAAAATCTTATAATGATTTACAAAAGCTTCACTCGTGTAGCTATACGACCGACATCTTTATCCCAGAAAAATGTCGAATTCTTCTGGGCACGAATCAGAAGGTTTCGGATGTGTGTTGATGCAATGGTACAAGGCAATCTTCTAGCTGCCCAACAATTCAAGAAACATGTGAAGGGTTACGTTATGCATGAACTAGAACTATGGGGCGTGTTTTCACAAAATAAAATATATATATATCTGGATACATTATCTGTACTACCATACTAACTACGTATTAGAATACTAGTTCAAGCATAATAGGCTAATCAACAATTGGTAATATCAACCGCATTGACAAATGCAGATAGGAAGCCTTCATCCGCATTTGTCCTAAGACATCCGCATTTCTAAATACACAAAAAAAAACCATGGCCGCATTTGTCTCTAGTTATCCGCATTGATGAATACAGATAGCCTACAGTTAAGCTTTTCTTTTATTGCCTTCACCCGCATCACATCTTAAACCTGTGAATTCTCCCAACGCCAGTTCATAAGAGCTTACAACACATCCTAGATCGGAAAACTCTCAACCTGCGTCATATAAGATGGGTGGACCTACTCGAAAACTGAGATTGTGATATACGGTATCGTTCCCGGGAGAGGAAGGTTGGAAAGGTAGGGACCTTTGTGTGTGACCTATCTCTTCATTCTTATCAGTCGTGAAAACTTTCTACTTTTACCTTGGTAGGGATGAATGCGTGAGTTCTAGATATTAATCTATACTCTTGGGAAAAGCCGAATCCTTCTTGATCTGAAGTTTTTAATCTACATTATCTTATGAGACTTTTCATCGTGATCCTAAGGAGTTAATAATGACGTCTAGCCATCTTGACTCTTATGTCTAATTAAAGGCATTCACACCAACACCCTTTTTCTTTTCAATCATTCATAAGATTTTCGTGAGGACGTTAATACCGCCGAGATTGTGTTATTTGTCTCCTCGCTAGTTTTATCTAGCAGGACTATGTATCAAGCCACAGTGGAGAATCTCTTCTTGTTAGATTTGTACAAATGCTAAATAACCGGGTACTGAAGCCAAAATCTATACATGAAACGACTCACTAGTTTTGACAAGCATGTTCAAACATTGGGATGGTTACATGAATCTAGATCAAACCCAGTTATTTATCACATAGTCAACAACATTTGTCCAGGTATGCTCAGCTAAAAACTTTCAAATCCCTAAGACTCATACTATGAAAGAAAATACACTGGGAAACAATATTAGAGATACTAAAATTTTGAGGACCAAATTTCTAAAAGGAGGGGAGACTGTAACATCCTAGAAATTCAGCCTAATTAAAAACCTTAAAGTATTATAAAAGCCCAATAAAGGTTCGGATTGATTTGGGCTTACTGAAGAAAACTTGGATAAGGAACTAGCATTTTAGGCCCAATAAAGGCCTGGACTTATAAACAAGGCCCTTTTAAGATCCATTGAAGCTCGATTCAATAATTTTAAGCTTGAATAGTAATCAGATGAACGTAACAAGTTATAACATGATTATTCTAAACTTACAAACGAGTATTTGACTGATAAAGTTTTAACGCTTTTAATGTGTGAATTAGCATACAAAATATTATTAAAAACTTAATTACAAATATTTTTAATACTAAAATAATAATAATAAAGCTCATATGAGAAAACACTTAAAACAGTTCAATGTGTTGAATACGCGATATTTACATGTTGGAACTCGTTTAATTCTCAAGAAAATTTTAAATATGATCAAATAAATACTATTGGAATGTTTTTTTATACATTTATTATAATTAAAACTATCGTGAAACAAAATTTATAATGATACGAGAAACTGATCCGAACGTGACGCGAACCGACCTATTAACAAACCCATCACTAAAACCCACATATAAACCCCTCTTTCTACATTTTAGGGTTTTCAAGAATTTGGAAGAACGAAAGAGAGAGAGAGGCGGCAACCCCCCTCCCCTATGACCTCCGACGACTGGCCACCGACATCCAAGGCGAGTGCCGGCGTGTGACACACCTCTTTCGACTCCCCTCGACCCCTTGAGGTTGATGGAGGTGATGATTTCACTCAAAACACAACAACAGTGGCATGAATCGAGGGCGGTGATGATGGTTGCAAGTGGGTTTCGGTGATGATTATAGTTGCGAGGGTGATACGACGAATAATGGCGGTGGTGGTGACTGTTGTTAGTTGCGAGGGTGATGGTTGCCGATGGCGGTGGTGATGGCAACTGTGGCAGTGATGGTTCCCTTTGGGTTTGTCGGCCGATGGTGATAGTAGTCTCGGTTTAGGGTAGTGATAGGGTACAGTAGAGATGGTAGTGGGTTTTACGATGGTGTTGGTGCTAGTTGTCGATGGTTGATGGTGAAGGCGATGGCTGTGATGGTAGAGGTCAGAGGCGGCGGTGATGAAAGTGGTCGTGAAGGGGGTGGTGTTGTTGCTGGTTGTCGATAGTGGTTGTGAGGGTAACTGTCGGTTATGGGGGTCATGGCTGTGGTTGCTGCCGGTCACGGCTGTGGGTGTCGAGGTTGTGGAGGTCGACCCAGGGTGTGGCTGCGATCTTGGTGTTGTTAGTTATGGTGGATGATTGTGGCTGTGTTATTTGGTGGTAGTCAATGGTGGTTGTGGGTGGTGATTGAGCAGCAACGGCGGTGATGTAGGTTGTTGGTTATAGTGGTGGCTAATGGTGATAACGAAGGCTGGTTTGATGGTTGTTGTGATAGTGATGTCGGTTGTGGTGGCGGTGCATGGTAATGGTGAAGATGGTTGTGATTATGATTCTTGGTTGTGGTTTATCAAGTTTGGGGGTGAGTTTGGCTACTTTGATGATGGCCTAAAGCCGGTTAGATTGATTGTGAAAATCGTGGTTGTGACGGTGTTTGAGTGTTGGTATGGTGAATTTAGGGATAATTAGGGAAGATGTGGTGAACCGGATTCTCGGTCAAATCAAGTCAAGGCTGGTCAATTGATGGTCAATGCGGTCAACAACACAAATAGTCAATGGAGAAACGTTAGCGACGTAAAAACGAGCCATCAAGGTTAACGGTGTCGACACACGTCGATTTTTAGCGGGTTCGCGTATGCGAACAAAGCGGGTGAAAGGTATAAATGCACTTCGTTATATGTCAATGATTGAGAAATAACTTACACGTGCGCACTTGAAAAACGTTGAGCTCTAACTTGAATATAAACATGAATCTTATATTGAAAATAATCTATAATCATAGTAATTATATAAATGAGAAAGTTACACAACAATTTACAATAGCTACTCATTACTAAGTAACGAAAAAACATATTGGATCATTTTAATACAAGACAGTTATAGACCGTGCAACATGTTAATTGTTAAGTCATGTAATGTGCTTACTACTCACATGTAATTACAAACACGATTTTGATACAATAATGTTAGGGACTAAAGAAATGATATGTTTTTATGATCAAGATGTTATTATAGTTGGTGTATAGATTATTAATACGAAGTATGCAAACAAATGCACGTGACATGTTAGTGTTTTCAAAACCACAAATATGTACATATAATGGGATAACACTATTTTACTTAAACTATTATTAGCATATTTAATAATGCAAAAATATAATTTCTAACAATAATAGTAGATTTGGTATCAAAATAAATATCATCCTTGGGAAGATAATATTAGTACCGAAGTTGATGAAAATGAGACTTCATGTATAATCGAGGTAAAGATGGACATCTGTTTATGAGAAATAGTTATAACATGCTAACAATTATGCAACCTATATTTGAGGATGCATGGTTATTAATACTTGAAAACTATAATATATGTTAGGACCGTGTACGTACGGAGTACTAACTGATTAAACGTGAAACCAGATCAAATAGTGCGGAATCCTATTTGATTGGCGATCCAATCAGGGAGAACGTTAATCCGATCAAAACTAACGATGAGAATACGTTAAGAATTGATTAGAATCGATCAGAAACGTTCTATAAAGTTGGAAGGGACTCCCTGGACGAATTGGGACAGCTAGGGTTAAGAATTTTCGAAGTGTTATGTTTTTCCACGAATTAAGTGGTATTTATAGGTTTCAGTTTTCATTCGTACGATTGAGCCATGCGTATGGCTCAGTCGTGCGACTGAGTCGTACGATTGATTCATTCGTACGACTGAGTCAGTCTTATGACTCAATCGTGCGTATGGCTCAATCACCTGGTTCAGTCGTGTGACTGGCCCATTTGCATGGTCCAATCATGCGACTGAATCAGGAATACAGAACTATGTCTAACAACTGTAAACCTATATAACATGTTCATATATGCGTGCAATAATCAATCATATGAATAGATATAACATTCAATAACTAATACACATTCAACGAAGAGTTTTTCATTTCATATATCAAACATTACATCACTATTACAAAATAAAAGTCAATTACATTTAAGCTCACTAGAACTAGAACTAGAACTAGGGACATGTGTACCAACAAACTCCCCCTTGGACCTAGTTCTATCTAATCTTTGACCTTCCTTCTTAAACTCTTCATATCTCTTAACCCGTTCTTCTCTTGAAATCCCAGCATGAATATCAAGTGCGAAACATAGACGTATAACATGTTGAAACTGAAGTGCTTGCACGATATCCTGCGTGTCAAAAAATAGTGGCCATTTGTACAATGTGTAGACATCAGCTGCAGACAAGTTTGTAAGCCACATTGGGTCAAATCCCCTTATTGTCTCTACCGTTCCCTCCCTATCCAAAACTATGACGGCTTCTTCAGTGCGCCAGTCATAATACCACCATTTGAAATGGGGTGTAAAATCTTGTGGCATCTCCCTCAATGGAATACGAGACATTGTGTGTGGAGGGTGCCATTTCAAGACAACCTTTGTCTTCCTGAGGTAGGGTCAACCTTTGTCTTATGAATGAACCTTTTGGGCTGTTGAGGTTTGAAATTGACCCACCTCGTATGGTATTCCTTCTTCATTGCCTTCTCGAACCATCTTGATATCTTTCCTGGAACAGTATAAAGGAGGTTCAAGTTGGCTAAACGGTTAAGCTCAAATCTAGGGAGAGTTTTCAGATCATGTGGGAATCTGAAATACTCTATGCCCTTCTCCCTCTTGACAGCGTATACCTTGAGGTCCTCAAAATACGCCCAGCTTATGATCTTGCTAGACACCTTCTGATGCTTCTTTACCTTGTAGAGCTTGGTGTAGACATTTGACTTGATAGGATCTCACTGTTTCTTCATTTCCTCCAGGCAGGCTGCCCACTCAGCCTTTTTGGATGCTAGATCAGCATCATCCGCCTGAGGACCTTCATCTGTAGCTTCTTTTTCAGCTATCTTTTCTTCCACCTTGTCGAATACACTACTGCCAAATGTTTCTCCTAGATCTGGTAGTACTTCGCCTTTGGCGTTAGTATACTGGGGATAATGGTCAGCAGTCACATCCTCGATCTCCACCTCGTCGACATCTTGTAGCTCCTTATCACTGACTACATCGACTTCTGGAGCATCCTTCACCAACTCATCTGGATTCAAACTGAACAGTTTGGCAATCTGTTCATCTGTCATATCATGGATTATCTCTCCCTCTTCAGGTGTGTAGCTAACAGAGCGATGTACTATCCCTTGCAAATCAAGAATCATTGTCAATTGAGTCTTGATTTGTTGAAGGGGTACCACATCATGCTCTTCAGCCTGCTTGGTTGAACCTATTAAAGAAATAAACACAATAAGAGTTAGTAAAACATGATGCACATGACAAATGGCAGTTCAACTTTTCATTTATTTATTTAAATAAACATTGATACATGATTTCAAGAACAATAGTTTAATAACATAAAGACATCTAAGCTTTAGTTTTGCCTTGAATCATAGCTGGGTCTTCTGCAGATGGGGAGGTAGGAGGGGCAAATGACGATGCTCCTTGGTCTTGTCTCTTCTTTGTCCTTTGCTCTTGACCATGAGCAGAGGCAGATGCAGATGCATCTCCTTCATCATCCTCATCATCATCCTCCTTACCTCTTTCTTCACCATCACCCTCCACATCATCATCATCATTATCATCCTCTTCATCATCATCCTCATCATCATCTCCATCATCATCTCCTTCACCAAGCTTCAGAGGCTCCTCCTTAGATCCTTTTAGTTGGAGCATGGTCTTCTTGTTTGCAGCCTCCAACTCCTCCAGCTTCTTGGCAGACTCATCCTTGTGCTCTTGGAGTTTGGCGATCTGCTCTGTCTGCTGTGAGATCTGCTAAGCCTGGGAAGCATTTAGCTCCACCAGCTAACGAAGCTATGCAGACTTCTCCTTATCAGCAGCTAACAGCTTTAGCACCATCCTGTTTAGTGTTGCTAGCTGTTCCTCCACTCCAATGGGAGGGAGGGATGATCTAGTTGGGAATGTGGAAGGGCCAGCTTGGTGGCTGGTGGTGGTAGCAGTGGCTGTGGTGAATATGGGTGGTGGAGTATGAATAGGTGGAGAGGTATGGGGGTGGTTGTGGTAGGTGGTGTAGTGGTGGTAGGTGGTATAGTGGTGGTAGGTGGTGTGGTGGTAGATGTGGTGGAGGTAGAAATAAGCGTGAACCTCCATCTCTTCGGCTTAATCCTATGGGGCTGAGCCATCCTCTTCATCCGAGTCCCCCTGGATCGGAGGCTCCCCCTTGGATACTGGGCTGGTCTGGGTGTATGATGGATCTGAAATAGCCTCCCCAGACCCGCCCGGATGTCCACCAACCGTCCTAATCCCCCTCCCGATGGCAACCACCCGAATGCTCACCGTCCAAGTCAACGGTTCCTCTCTTCATCAGGCTGGAAGTCCTGATGAAACCCAGCAGTCTCCAAACCTCCTTGTGGAGATGGTGGTGATGTAACATCAGCAGTAGTGGTCTGAGTATGAGACGGACCAGTATCTCCACCATCTCCACTATCATTATCATCAGTCATCATCAGTTACAACTATCGGCTCCGTATCTGAATCACTATCGTCGTGGCACCACTTTCGCCTAGCTGGCGCCATATAGTCCTCCCGGGCCAGATGCCCGAATAGTCTCCTTACCGGGGGCTTCACTTGCTTCCCCCGGTCACCTTCATCCTCCCGAGGGTGGTGTCATCCATCACCTCGAGGACAACAACATCCTCCTTCACCTTGGGCTGCGAGGGGAGCTTCTGACATTTTGAAGCTTTCTTTCCCCTTCACCTCAATGTTCTCCACCATATAGGTGAAGATCATCCTCGAAAAGCTGAATGGATGATTCAGCACCAACGCCATGTAGGCGTTCTGCATCTGGTCGGAGAGCTCATCGAAGCCACCCTTCTTGGAGGCGATGCATCTCAGTAGAACACGGGCTAAGTACTTGAACTAGGGGCACAAGTTGCTCTTGTTGAGCATACTTGCATTGATGTCCCCAGAATACTTAGCCCTCATGAAGCAACCTCAAACAGTGAGGGGATGTAATCGAGTGGGGCAGTCAAAATCATCCCCGAGCTCCAGCACTGTCCTGATATCCTCCTCTGATATCTCTAGACCTCCCCAAATATGGAACTCCTGATGCGATGGGGCTCGGAGGACCTATCAACTACAGCGCTTTCCCAGAAAGCCTGGTGTACTGATCTGTAGGGTGTGCACTGTGCCGAGATAGCTTGGAATATCCTCAATCGGCAGAGAAAGGAAATAATGCCCGCAAACTCCGCAACATTGCGGGATGAGAGATCAAGATGAGCACATATGTTGTGCTTAGTGCTCATCGTCCATCGACTCACCATCTGTGACACAAAGTAAATAAACATTAGTACGTGTCAAAGAAAACCATATTTGTTTCATGAACTTGAAAATTTTGTTCAGTCGTGCGATTGAGCTGAGCGACTGAGATCTAGTCGTGTGAATGAGCTGTGTGACTAAGATCTAGTCGTACGAATGAGCCGTGCGACTGAGTTCTAGTCGTGCGAATGATCTCATACGTACGACTGAGTCATGCGACTGGACTTAGTCGTATGTTCTCTCATGCGTTTACCTCAGTCATGCGTTTACCTCAGTCGTGCGATTGAGCTCAAACGCATGGTTCAGTCGTGCGATTGAACCATTCCTCCATCTCACTCGTGCGGTTAAGCCATTCTCCTCGCTCAGTCGTGCGATTGAAGTTCATCAGGGTGTCCAATCGCATGCCCGATAGTTTGTACATTCAAATTCAATTTCTGAGCAATACTTGATGTTAAACGTTATGGATTGACTCATTTGGTTTGCAGATGACCGACTAAAACCCTAATAACTTTGATTTGATCAAAATGCTTAGTTTTAGTGGTTTATTAGCCATATTTGGTTCGGTTAACATTAGGTCATTGTGTCGAACTTTTAGACGTTGTAGTAACTGATTCTTTGTACAAATGTTGTGTCGCAGTACCTATAGAGTCGAAACAAAACGTCAGAGAGAGTCAAAAACCGGTCTATAAGGATCAAGTGAAATTTTGGCAATATGGGTTTGTATCGTGCGTCTGAGAGGTGATTTGGGAGAATGAAACGACTGTGACCGTCTCCCCCTCTATTTATACTAGGGCAACCTTCAGTCGTGCGACTAGGCTAGTGCGACTGAGCCTAGTCGCACGATTGATTCGTGCGACTGAGCTTCAGTCGTGCGACTCGCTGTAACACCCGGAAGTTTGACTTTTTGGAATGCTATGCGACTGAGTCTCAGTCGCATGGAATACATGCGACTGGAGGACCAATCGCATGATGTTCGGACAACTGAAGGTTCAACCGCATGGAACTCATGCGACTGAAGGTCCAGTTGCATGGTGTTCATACGACTGAAGGTCCAGTCGCCTGGTGCTCGGGCGACTGAGCTGTAGCTATAAAGGAGGACCAACCATCTTCTCTTACCCACACTTGCACATTTCAGTCGGGAAGAAGAGCAGAGAGAGAGAGAATAGAGAAAGAAGAGAAAGAAAGAGAGAAAGTGGTGATTCGGGTTCGAGATTTGTCGAGTGACTAGTCCAAACGAAGCTCTTCATTTTCTCCTTGATTATGTGAGTTCTAGGACCCGTCATTTACTTGTTTTCATATGATTTTGGGGCTGGGACACATATAAAACCCGTTTTTGAAAAAGTGTATGTTTGACCCATTTGGGTGAAATCTTGGGTAAGGTGTTCAAGGTACGATTTAGGACTTGCATATGCTTGTATGATGTCCTAGTATGAATCCCTAAGGTTTAGGAGAGCTAATTTAGGCTGGAAATGAGTTTAGGTGAGTTTGAAGGCCGTAGGTCGCGGCTGCTGTTTGGGATGAACTCCAGTCGCTGCCCAGTTAGGGCTAAGCGACTGAAGGGCCAATCACACGACTGAGGAACGATTGACATTCAATCGCATGACTGAAGCTCAGTCGCACAACTGGGAATTCAGTCGCATAAGTCCAGTCGCATAGTAGTTCCGTCGCACGACTGAAGGTTAGTCGCATAGAAGCCCATTTGTATAGTGTTCATTCGCACGATAGGATGTCCATTCATATGATTGTATGCCCATTTGCATAGCTGCCCAATCGCATGATCCAGTCGCATGGAGGTCATGCGACTGAAGCATGTTCAATCGCCCAAACAGGGCTAATATGAATGAGGAGAGATGTGTATGTAGGATGTATGTATGATAAGTATGATGTAGCCTTATATGATGGTAATGACTGATGATTTGTAAATATCTATGTTCCTTGTGTCGATGTATGTTTATCTTTTCGTGACTTTACATGAATGAATGAATAAATAAAACGAATGTAATAAGAACATAAAGTGAAAGATAATGAAAGAGGAACATGATGAATGAATGCATGCATTAATGAATGAACGAAGGAATGTAAGAAAGGCTTACAAGCAAATGTATGGAGGTGCACACCCTGGCAGGTGTTAGCTCAACTGTGATGCGGGTTAGCTACCCTGAAGGATGCACACATGGTCAATCTTTGAGATTGACAATGAGGTGAGCAACTTTGTGTTGCAACAGACTCGGTTAGCAGGCAATCATGAGATTGCCACTGAGGTGAGCAGCCGTGTGCTGCAACAGACTTGGCTAACGTACGATCGTGAGAGATCGGTATGGAGGTGAGTGGCCTTGTTGTCGCAACAGACTCGTAAGAATGAGTGAACGAACGTGAATGATAACGATGAATGGTGCATGAATGAAAGTTAATGAACGAATGAGGAAGATAATAATAATATTATCTATGTGTACGTATGTTGTGTGTCCGCATGTATTTAAGAACGGTTTTAATGAAAGAAAAGTATGATTTTATTATAAACTAGAACTCACTCAGCAACGCTGAATTTTTATGTGTTTCCAGATGACAGGTAGTGTTGCTGAGGATGGCACGAGGTGGCTACTCAGCTCTTTTGGGATGACATTCTCCTTTTGATAATGCTGCAACGCATTATGTTGCGCGCAAGTGTTCCTTGAGGATCCCGATAAACGGGATTACTTAAGGAATCTTCTTTATGATAATTTAATGTTTCTGTACTAGAGGTCACTGTGTATGACCCTATGGTTGTTGAGGATTCAAATAAACGAGATTACTTGAGAAATCCTCGGTTTCATATGCTTCCGCAACAATCATAGTAAAGTTAGGCAATGTAAAGAAAGTTTGTATTTTGTATTCGAATCAACGATGTAATGAATTGTAAAAGTTTTTATAATGAAATGAGAATGTACTTCTTATCAAATCCGCTATATTATTTTACTTAGTATATGTAAATTATATGTTGAAGTGCGATGAATGACCAACTGTGAGGTGCCCGGGAACGGGGCCTTACACTCGCCCATACGGTCACCTCCAATCGTACGATTGAGGGTCATTCGTGCGATTGTCACATTCGGTCATCTTCATTCGTGTGATTGTCACATTCGGTCACCTTCAATCATGCGATTGTGTTTGTTCGTATGGTCCAATCATACGACTGGTCCATACTCATGGTCCAGTCATGCGAATGGGTTCATTCGTATGGTCCAATCGTACGACTGGTCCATACTCATGGTCCAGTCGTGCGAATGGGTCATACTTGTGAAATTTTGCCTCTTTGACCCTTTGACACTTAGCCCCTTATAACTATAGATAAAACATTTTGATCAGTTGATCATCTCAGACATGACCATTTTAAATTAAAGATCCTTTGATCACCTCAGACGTGATCCATTTATCCATCTGATCACCTCAGACGTGATCCATTTATCCACCTGATCACCTCAGACGTGATCCATTTACCTTTTCAGAAACAAGTGATTCAAGATTAACGTTAAGTTCATTGTGTGACCTTTTCAAAGATGAATAACATAGCCCAGTCCGACACTGACACACTTTACAAATAACAGGAAAACTAAACTAAGTAACAAAATAAACATGTTTTTGTGATTTTGTTAGGGTAGGGCAGAGTAGCCTATTAGCATTAACATCATTTCTAAGACAGATTCATATGGAATCAGACAAGCATAAACTCAATTACGTGGAACTTTTATATATATATTGAAATGGAAACTAACATATTTACATATTGCAGTTTCTCATTCATCTGAGACTTCTAAGCACTAACTGGAAATCATGCTTGATCTGATATGTAACACACATTGATTTTGAACATCAGGCAGTGCAACGACGACGATTGTCAGTATAATTGTCCACTTAAATCCATACACAGATTTTTGACACATATTGGTGATGTATTAGGTTATATTATTTCAACCAACATTTGTGGATCCCAAGCTTATATGGTAATCAACATTCCTCAAGAGAATTTTGAGTGGTCTACGGGTATTTTGACAAGAAGAGACTATTCATAGAGCATTCAAAGAGAAGCCAAGCCTCAGGCCAGTGCCACCGCACAGCAGAGAGGCGGTAAACAACAATGAATTCTAGAATATCTAGGTTATGCTTATCCTCAGGTTAGTGCCATCGCACAGCAGAGAGGCACACAACCTATCTTCTTGTTAGAGCACTTTATATTTTCTTTTGCACATAACGCACCAAGAACATAGGTTATCAGCTTGATTGCGTTTATTTTCATTTTTCGTGCTTTGCTCTTTTTGTGGTCATCCGCACACTTTTGGTGGCGTTTATTTGCTCGTCACCCCTTATTGGAAATAACTGATTATGTCAACCAGTGATAAGATGGGAACCCACAGTCAGTTGAACAGATTAGTTTAAATTGAGTTCACCAATGATGTCTACTAGTCTATTGTGCTGAATCTACCGACACATCGTATAATGAACTAGCACCTCCCTAGATTGACTTTCTCAGTGTAATTACAGTTACAAACAAGCGTACTATCATTTTCCCAATTTGTTAGACTTAGAATTCTCTGACTAACAATTTTCTGTGATTTAATTAAACTAAAATTGCAAAAATTTAAAATCTTTTTGGTGTTCCAAGTAACTTGAAGCCTGTGTACTATCACTTTTCATAGCATTGAATCACATTCTTAAATTTTTTGTTTTTGCCTTTTTAGCTTATCTGCCCTTCCTTTTTTTAAGTAAATAAATACTGAAACTAAACTAATCTCCCCCTAAAATTCTAAAACCGAAAATATTTTTTGTGTTTTTGGATTTTAAGACAGGAAATTGAAGTAAGATAAATAAGAGAAAATAAAAAGAAAAAGAAAAAGAAATTAAGCAGGTGTCGGACTAAGCATTTGTCTCTTCTAGAATGACGTCACTTTTCTTTTTCACATCGTTGACCTCTAACAGATAAAATAATCTGGGTTTATCAAACGGCTTGGTGTAGAGGTCGGCGCGTTAAAAATCCATGTTTATTTTAACCATATCTATTAATTGTTTCATAGCAATCACGTATGAAATGATACTTTAGGCCGATGTGTTTTGTTTTAGGGTGTTGAACAGGATTTTTAGTTATAACTATGGCAGCAGAGTTATCAACAAATATAGGGGTATTAGAAAATTTCAAACCGTAGTCCCCCTTTCCTGTTGAATCCAAATGATCTGAGAGCAGCAACTTGCAGCAGCAACGTATTCAGCTTCACATGTTGACAAAGCAACAGATGTCTGCTTCTTGCATTGCCAAGTGACTAAACGCCTTCCAAAGAACTGACACCCTGCTGATGTTGACTTGAAGTTCATCTTGCAACCACCATAGTTTGAATCACTGTACGCTGTTAGCTCAAAGTCATCATCATAAGGATACCACAGCCCCAGTGTTGGAGTACCCTTCAGATAACAAAAAATCCTTTTCACCCCGATCAGATGATTTACTTTTGGTTTTGCTTGATATCTTGAGTGCAGACATGTGGCGTACATGATATCTGGACGTGAGGCAATGAGATACATAAGATATCCGATCATCCCACAATACATAGTGGCATCCACCAAATCCCCATTCTCATCAGGTGCCACTTCATGGTTTGTGGCGAGTGGGGTACCGGCAACAGTGACATTTTCCATATCAAATCGACTAAGAATGTCTCCAACATACTTAGTGTGAATCCAAGGATCTCAATTCAGGAATTATCAGTATTAAAATAAAATCAAATCAATGATCGTGGAATTATCATTAATTGACGTTTAATTGTTTTAATGATTGATGAAGAACACAAACACCAAAAACACAGTAAATGTGAAGGAAATAATTATTCAAAAGTATTTCATTAATTATCAAGTAATGAGTACAAAAGAATAATTATAAATCACTATGAACAATGATTTCTGTGAATCAAAATAATGTTGATGTTGATGGGACGGCGGCTAAGGTTGCACGATTGCTTGACAGCCGTAATATTGCTTGATTGTGTTCACAGAGATGTGAAACCTAGGACTCATATTTATAGATGGTTGGCGTCAGTTAGGAAACACCGGATCTCTTGGGATTCGATATTGATTGGTTGACTTGTTTGACTTGTTGATATTGTAATCATACAATTGTTCTGAACTTCCGCAGAAAACTTGTCTTCCGCAGAAGTTTTGCTCTTCCGTAGATATCTTGGTCTTCCGTAGAAGTGTTGTTCTTCCGTAGGAATTCTGTCAGCCTTCATACAATCCTTGATCATCCGCAGTAATATTCACTTGTGGTCTTGTAAGAAACATATCTACGGATTAACAATAATGTTCATCCGTAGATGTTTCTTACACTTGGTCAATTTCAGGAATCCTACCAAGTACATTGATTTTGCCTGTCAACAATCAAAAACCAGCACACATATATATGGGTTACCCTATAGATTCAAATGCACATATATAGATATATTGACAGTTACAATTATTAATTACAAGACTTGATTAAAGTTCTAAGCCTATACAAAATGATCTAGAACTATACTATCTAGATCCAACAATACTCCCCCTTAGGCTTAGATCTTGTAATCAGTCCTTTAAGCTCTTTGACTCTTGATATGATTTTGTTGTAGAAGTAAGATACAGCAGCCTTTTGATCATCATATTTGTACTTGATCTCCATTTTGCTGATCTTCTTCAGAGTCTCGTAGCTTAGACCCAGAACATCCTCCTCCATAGTGAGTGTCTCTAAGACTTTGTCATTCTTCACCACTTCAAGTTCATCCTGTTCAAAGAGTCGGAGTTCTGTGACTTCATCGTATGTTGTTCCCTTCAGCAACCCAGCATTATCTCTTCGTCTTTTATAGGCTTTTGCATGAAGTTTGTCTATTACTTGGATCACATGCACATGCAAGAACAAGTCATTTGAGATGCTTCATCAATCAGCTTAGGAAAGAATTTTCATGCAAATATGAGGTGTAGCTGGGATGAAGTAGCTTGATTTCCACATGATCAAAAATCCTGATCCGTTCAGCCCTTTTGTTCTCTGTATTCCTCAGCAGCACAAGTTCTTTTGTTCTCTCGACATACCCCCATTCAGTAATAGGGAGTGTGTATTGAGTTCCTTCAATGTGCTTGATTGCTACTGAGTTCCTGTTATTGTAGCCAACCCTCTTTAAAAATTCATCATCTACGGATTCAGAGGCATTGGACTTATATCTTTTCACTCCTTTTATTCTACTTCTGTGCTCATTATCTTCTCTCTTGGCTTCAGCCAGCACATCATCTTTGAATTTGTTTTCAGTTTACCTGCTATGCTTGAGAAGTCCCTGCCCCTTGGATGTATTGGGTAATTTGTAATGGTAAGGCTTCGCAGGTCTTTAAGATCACTCTCAGGTAGGCATAGAACTGAAAACACATCATGGAAGTATTCAACTCTTCCTGATGTTCTCTTGATCACAGCACAATCCCACTCTTGATCATATTTCCAGGCCATGATCTTGTTTTCTTCAGCAGAGTTGGGAGTTGTGAGGTGATCAATCAGCTGAATCAGAGTGGACTTCTGATCAGTGATTTCTCTCACAGTAGTACCAAGAGGCCATACTTTGCCTGGGATGACTTCCCTTGGTTCTCTGATGAGTTTGTCTTTTTCTTTGTGCTGATCCTTAGGTTCAATAATGATTGGATCAGCAGGCAGTTTGCTTTGTTGGTCATGAGATGGATGTGGAGTAGTAGTTCTGAATTTGACACCAGTTTCAAGTTCCACTGCAATTACATGCTCCATCATCCTCCGTAGTTCACCAGTTGTTCTACCTTTTAGCTCATGCGGTTTGTAGTTGTGGCCTTGTAACCAGCATGTCATGTTATACTTGGTTAGTTTTGCTGTGTCACAATGGCCTAAATCTTTCTTGATTTTCTCCACTGATTGAAATACTGTGAAGGCTTCATACTCACAGTTTGGGAGTATGAATCTTGCAAGCTCAAATTCTTTCAGCAGATTCTTCATTTCAGTTAAGTTCATCCTCTCAACCATGTTATATGGAAAACCATGGTTGATAAGGGTCATGAACACACTTGATTCAGGCCTCTCTTCCATGATATCTTTAGTGGTTAGAAGGTCATCGGCCTTTGATCCTTTTTGCTCAGTGGGAGACTCCATCTTGGTTAGCTCCTCCCATTCTTTATCACTTTTATCAGCATCACTAGATGATACCTTCACAATAGATAAATCTACTGAAGGTGCAGGTTCAGGAGATGTCAGCTTTTGCCTTTTTGGGGAAGCTTCTTCTTCAGTCTTCTTCTTGATAGAGCCCAAGTATTGCCTTTTTCTTGAATACTGAAGTAGTTTCTTTGAAGCTTCAGTTGATTGTTTAGATTGTTCAATAATTAGGGCCTCCCTTGATTCCAGAGCAGAAATCTTCATTTTCAATTGATTTATCTCTTCATCTTTCTCTTTGATCAGCTGAGCTTTGGCACTTGTCTCATTTCTCAATGATGCCTGCAACTCTTGTTCATTTTGAAGAAATATATCAATTACTTCATTGTTGCTTTTGGCATCCTCTCTCAGCCTTTTCAATCTGGATTCATACTTCTTCAACTCTTCATCCTTTTCTTGAATGATTCCTTTAAGCTCTTGGATTCTTTGTTTTCGCTTGTTTGATTTGAGTACTAATTTGTTGTGCTCAGCAACCAAATAGCTTTTGCTGACTGGGATGTCACTATCACTTAAGTCATCTTCATGATAGGCAATCACATCCTTGTCAATCTCTTGTTTTGCTCCCATTTGCTCATCAGCAGGCTGATCATCAAAAATGGTGATATTGGTTCAGTGTGATCTGATGGCAATTGGTTCTCAGAATTTGTGGGTGAAATGGGAACGGTGCTAGCTTGTGACATCAACTCAGTCTCCCCTGTGTGAATAGAATTCAAAGACTCAGTTATGTCAATTTTTTCAGTGCTAGCACTTTCCGGAGATGGTTGCTTTGAGGTGTCTGGAAGTGGTTGAATAGGAGATTGGATTTGGATTGGAAAGAGAGGTTGGGTGTGATGTGAGGATGAATGAGAAGGTGATGGTGATTATTGTTATGCTGGTGAGATCGGCTGGGTGTTGTTGGTGGAAGATGAAGATATTAGTTGTGGGGAAACATGGTGATGAATGGGTGAGATTGGTTGGGTGTTTATGCTTGCTGGTGATTGAGGTTGGTGAGGGGGTGTTTGGCTGGGTGATTGATGTTGGTGAGTAGGTGTTTGCCTTGGTGTGTGTGATGCTTGTACAGATTCAGCAGATGTCTCTGCTTCTTCATCTATCCATATCAACTCTTGTGGTATGTTGGCCTGAGCATCCACAACATGTGCAAACATGGGCATGTCTTCACCCTGGTACTTGCCACTGATTTTGTTTAGCACTGATCTTCCCAGGTGTGCTTGAACAAACACTTCCCCTTCCCTTGCAATCCTAGGGAGTTCAGCATTGATGATCAGTTGCAGGAATCTTGGGAACATAAACATCTTGTCATTCCTTTGTAGTTTAACTTGATCACAAAGGCAGTTGAAAATGTACTTAGAGTAGTTATATGTTCTACCCTCAAAGATCCCAATGATTCCTGATGAGATGTGTCGAGAGAACCTATCTAGCCCTGCCTTCCTGTTGGAGATGCACTTCAGGTAAGTGTGGCACAGGAACCGATAGGGCTTGCATAGCCTTCCCTTCTTGATTTCGCCTTTCTCATAATCTCCATCATACCCAAGTAGGTTGAACACCTTCTCAATGTATTCATTCTCGAATACATCAGGGTGGCCCACCTCGTGTTCGCCCAGCTCAAGAGATCTTCTGATTGTTTGTTCATCTATCCTTATTCTCTGAGTCAGGATTTCAGCAACAATCACTTCATCATCTCCAGCTTGTTCTACTCGTGCTGAATTCCAGAAATCGACAATGTGTGATTGATGAATCACAGGATCAGCCGTCAAGGCATAGAAGAGCCTGGACCGTCGAAGATATCTGATAATATCTCGACATCCTTCAGCAACAGGATCATCAGCATTCAAGAATGCGCACACATTGTGCTCCTTCGCGAATCTGTTTGCCATCTGTAAATAGAAACGAAAATCAGTTTAGCATTAGTGTGACTCAGATGAATTCGAATCATTTTAATGATATTCAAGGATTAACCAGTTCCGTACTGAAGATTAGAACATGATTTACCTTCGCGACAATGATAATTGATGATGTTTATGATGTTTGGAACGGATTTTTGAAAGTTTGAATGAGGGGGAAAGTGTGCGTTTTTCTAGGTTAGAAAACTGAAGAAAAGTGCTCTGAAAAAGTGATTAATGAATTCTTAGAGTCAAAAACCTTATTTATAAGCGAACACATTAATTTCTTTTATTATTCCGGATGCATTGCTTCTTCCACAGAACATCTGCGGAACCTTAACATCTGCGGATGTCATAACATCTGCGGATGCCTTAGTTGAAAATCAAATGCAACATTGCATCTTATTCATAGATTACCATTCTATGAATTATACTCTTAATGTTACTTGCACATCCGTAGTTTATCAATTCTACGATTATGCAGTTACATTTTTACTGTTCCTTCTGCTGATGCAGAAATTTCACTGTTTCTTCTGCGGATGCAGAAATTTTACTGAAACTTCTGTGGAAATTAAAGTTTCATGGAAACTTTAAATGTATGATGTCTATCAAGTAATAGAATCATTTATTGATGTTGGACATTGTTGACTTTGTTTGCATGACAATTAAGTACAAGAAAGCAAGTGTCCTGTATCCTGCATTCAAGTTAGTGCTCAGGTTCCAATTCCTTCAAAATGAATTAACAGCGTTTTCTACGGATTAACAAAAATGTTCATCCGTAGATGTTTCTTATGCATGAACTACTCCCCCTAAATTTGTGATTAATGTTACACTGTTGCATTGATCATAAATTTAAGTTGGAAATAGGCATGAAGGGCATATGACAGTCTAAATGAGAGGAAATCAGTTAAGGGGACAAATTAAACAAATGATTTAAATGATACAAGCATGCATATATATAGAGGGATCATACTATGACTCTAGGCTTCTGGTGATGTTGATTATTTGAATGATTGCACACCTGTTTGTAAGTATATATCCCCACTTAAATTCATACATGAGAAAGGTATCAACTTGGCATGCTGTTTATCATGTTTTGATGTTTGTTAATCAGTAACTATCATGTGCTCCACATTCAACTGTCATTAAAGTTTGTCCTCCGTAGGTGAGACAAATCACCACTTTTTCACACTTATTGACTATGTACATTAAGTTATAAGTTCTATCTTGAGACATATTACAGTCTCATTAATGCTTTGATGTTGAAGCTCTTTGAATTGATGTACAATTGATCATAAGTGATTCTTTTGAGAGCTGAGATATGATCTTCATAGTCACCAGGTCTTTACTTTCGTAAAACAGAGGTGAACTTAACCCAGGTCTTTGTTTACACAAAACAGAGGGAGAATGAAGATCACACTCTTTAATCATATTCCCAGGTCTTTGTTCACACAAAACAGAGGGAATATGACTTTGCAAAGATAGAAGATTATAAAGTATTTTACATAGTGTGCTTTTGTAAGTGATTTGATCACATCAGAAGATAACTTACTTTCTTGACTTTCAAAATGGAGTTCCCACAGATAGATAACTGGATCTTTTAGGTTGGCATGCTCTTAGCATAGTTTCCACTCATGATGAACCTACTTACATATCAAGATGTTACAAGTCAGATTGAGTTTTATTTGTTTTGTTAAAGAAAGCCAAGCATAGTGTACTATCATTTCCCATACATATGGCATGCACAAAGATTCTATCAGACACTTAAATCATCCCCCAACCATTACTCTACACAAGGACAGTCATATGCGTTGATGATTTAGTCTAGGTTAATCATTCCCAAAGATTCTATCAGAAAATTAAATCTAACAGAATCAAAGGCTTTAGTGAACAGATCAGCAAGCTGATTTGTTGTGTCCACTTTGACTAACTTAATTAAACCCTTTTCTGAACAGTCTCTCAGAAAATGATATCTGATTTCAATATGTTTTGTTTTACTATGTTGAACTGGGTTAGCAGTTATAAACATAGCAGCTGAATTATCAATATGAATTGGTGTTTGAAGGAAATTGTAACCATAATCAAACAATTGGTTTTGCAACCAAAGTACTTGAGAGCAACCAGCTGAAGCAGCTATGTACTCAGCTTCAGCTGTGGACACAGATACATTAGTTTGCTTCTTGCACTGCCAAGAAACAAGTCTTGGTCCCAGAAATTGACATCCACCAGTTGTGGATTTTCTATTGTTGTTGCACCCTCTATAGTCACTATCTGAATATGAGAAAAGACTGAAATCTCCATCTTTTGGATACCACAGTCCTAGAGCTGGTTTGCCTTTCAGATATCTGAATATTCTCTTAACATCATTCAGATGGGACTCCTTTGGTCTGATTGATACCTGGCACAAACACATACAGCAAACATTATGTCAGGCCTACTGGCAGTTAAGTACATTAAAGAACCGATCATAGATCTATACAATCTCTGATCTATTGATTTCCCAGCAAGGTCAGGCACAATCTTGTCTATAGTTGAGGCAGGTGTCTTGCATGAAGTTGAATAAGCAAGATTGTACTTTTTAAGAATTTGATGAATGTACTTTTCTTGATTGATGAAAATGCCATCTGTTTTCTGATGAACTTGTAAGCCAAGGAAGAATGTCAATTCTCCCATGGAGCTCATCTGGAATTCAGATTTCATTAACTCTTCAAAGCTTTGACACAGTTTCTTGTTGGTTAATCCAAATATTATGTCATCTACATATATTTGAACCACCAAAAGATCTTGATGTTCTTGTTTGAGGAAGAGTGTCTGATCAATAGTCCCTCTTTTGTAGCCATTCTTCAGCAGGAAAGATGACAATGTGTCATACCACTTCCTTGGTGCCGGATGAAGTCCATACAAAGCTTTGTCTAGCTTGTATACTCTATGTGGATAGTCAGGATCCTCAAATCCAGGGGGTTGAGCCACATATACTTCTTCATCAATTTTCCCATAAAGGAATGCACACTTCACATCCATTTGATACATTGTGAACTTCTTGAATGAAGCATAAGCTAGAAAGACTTGATAGCTTCAATTCTTGCAACTGGTGCAAAAACTTCATCATAGTCTATCCCTTCTTCTTGAGTATATCCTTGAGCAATGAGTCTGGCTTTGTTTTTCATGATTATACCCCTGTCATCCAACTTGTTTTTGAAGAGCCACCTTGTTCCAATTAGATGCTGACCTTAAGGCAAGTCTACAAGGTTCCACACCTTTTGTTTTGTGAATTGTTGTAGTTCTTCTTGCATAACCTCAATCCAGCTATTGTCCTTTAGAGAAGCTGTAATGTTTGCAGGAACTGTCTAAGACAAGAAGAAGGTGAACAAGCAAATGTTACCACTCCTCCTTTGCTCCTTGTAGTCCTTTCATTCAGGTCTCCAATGATATTATCTGATGGATGAGACTTGTGAATTCTGCTTGTTGAAACAACATCAACTGGGATAGCTGACTCTAAGTTTGAGAAACCATTGAAGCAGATGGATTCAGCTATGATGTTGAATCTATGAAGTAATCAAGGGGTTCATGGTCAATAGGATTAGCTTGAGCTTCAGTTGCTGCATGTTCTTCTTCCGCAGGAAGTTCTACGGATGAATTTTGCTGTTCCGTAGGAGTAATAGCAACATCTACGGAAGCATTTGTTCTTCCGTAGAAGTTACAACACCATCTATGGATGGACATTGTTGATCATCAGGCAAGTGTTGTTGATTCAACACATCCTCTCCATCCCTACGATCAGTGGTTGAAACAATATTAATATCTACGGATGATGGTGCATCTGTGGATGTATTTACATGAGCTGCGGATGAAGGATTTGCTTCTCCAGATGTATCTTCATGCTGCTGACTTGATTCTTGCTGTTGTGCAGATGAAGGTTGTGCCCTTGGTGGGTCAGCTGTCAGTGGCACTTCATTCAAACTTGGAGGAACAAATGGATAGCATGTATCAGCAGAACCTGCATTGATCAGATATCCAGTGTTAAATGATTCAGTTAATGCATCTATATCAAATAACCAAGATGATCCTTTTACAGTTGTCGTAAACATGGATTCATCAAAAGAAACATTAGGAGTCTCTTCAACAATGTTATGTTCTGGAATATAGCCCCTATAAGATTTAGAAGTGGATGAATATCCAACAAAGAAACCATCATAGGCTTTTTCAGAAAATTTTCCCAATTGTTCTTTAGTATTTAATACAGACACATGACACCCAAACGCTCTAAGATATCCTATAAAAGGTTTCCTTTTAAATAAGAGTTCATAAGGGGTTTTATTATGTTCTTTCACAATTAATGTCCTATTCTGAACATTGCATGCTGTATTCACAGCTTCTGCCCAGAAATTTATGGGCAACTGAGAGTCAGCTAGCATTGTTCTGGCTGCTTCTATGAGAGTTCGATTTCTTCTTTCAGCCACTCCATTTTGTTATGGTGTTCTTGGTGCAGTGAATTGTCTTGCTATGCCTTTATTCCTGCAAAAAGAATCCAGATCAGCATTAACAAATTCAGTCCCATTATCACTCCTGAAAATTTTAACTTTTAGATCAAGTTGATTCTCAATCTTGATTACAAAGTCCATTAATGTTTCGAATGTTTAACTCTTATGTTTTAAAAAGAATACCCATGTGAATCTAGTGAAATCATCTACTATCACCAAGCAATATTGCCTTTTTCCAATGCTCATCACATTGGTTGGACCAAAGAGGTCCATGTGAAGCAATTTGAGTGGTGTAGTGTTAGTGTTGATTATTTTAGATTTATGAAACACTCTATGTTGTTTTCCTTTGTAACATGAAGAACAATGGTTGGAACAATGAAATTCTTTCTTTGGCAGGCCAATGACTAAGTCATTTTTCACCAATTTATTCATGTTTTTCATGTTGGAATGAACAAGCCTTCTATGCCATAATTGTGATTCATCTTCTGAAGACTTAGATAGCAGGCATGTCTGATGGCTTGTGAGAAATGTGTTGTTCATATCCAACACATAAGTGTTTCCTTTTCTTGATGCCTTAAGAAGGATCCATTCTGCTAGAACTACAAAACCTGGCTTAAGAATGTAACAATTAGTGTTATCAAATAGTGTTGTGTAATTCTGATCACAAATTTGAGATACACTAAGTAAATTGTATTGCAAATTTTCACAGTAATTCACTTTTTCAAATGTTAGTACACCATTTGTTACCATTCCTTCACCAACTATTTTACCTCCCTTCTTATCCCACCAAATGCCACATAAGAGGCATGTTTATGTTTGAAGTCATGGAGAAGAGCACAGTTTTTTGTCATATGCCTGGAACAACCACTGTCAACATACCACTTATTGTCAGCTCTCCATGATTGTTCCTGCACAGAAAAAGAAATCAATCAGAATTGACAACCCAAGCCTTAATTGTCTTGGGTTTGCCAGATGTGTCTACAATAGTTACTCCTTCATGAATTAATCTTGAATTTTCAGTATTAGTTGATTCTTTTTGATTTGATGGTGGTGAGGATGATTCTATTGAAGATGATTTAGATGTTTGGATATCTTCTTGCTTATCTGATTCTTCTTCAATTTATCTTGTTTTGGTTGATATTTTGATTTTGAGGATGCCCCTGAATTTCTGAAAGTTACTTCATCTTTCAATTTTGATTGAGGTACATGAGTTCCTTTATCAAAATTATCAAAGAAATCATCAATTACTTCAGTCTTCTTATCTGACAGATCCACCTTTTATGAGGTGTTTTAGACTGAGTTGGTGCTTTCTTCTTCAAAGGCTTATCCGCAGCAGAGGATTTTTGCTTTGCTTTTGTTGATCCTTCTTCACCTTTTTTTCTTTGTCACTTTCTGAAGATTGAGAATCTGATTCAGATGTTTCATCATGTGACTTCTTTTTGCTCTTTTTCTTGTTCTTCTTGTTGAAATAACATTCCTGAGTTGAATGATTATTTTTGTCACATATTGCATAATGTTTGTTGAAGTAGCAATCAGAAGTCATGTGATTGTTCATATTGCATATGGAACAGTAGCTGCTGAAGTAGAGTCCTCTGTGTTGTGATTTTTCATATCACACCGTTTGCAATATTTATCTTCTGAATTGTCTTCAGATTCAGACTTCTTTTTCTTGTTCTTGTTGGACTTCAACTCCTTTCCTGATGGATCACTTGATTTTTTCTTGCTTTTGCTAGGAGCATCATCAGTTGTTTCTTGTTTACCTTTGACTGCTTTTTGTTGTTTGTTGGAAGTCCTTTTTACCTCATCCGTAGATTCGGTTTTACTCTTCCGTGCTTTTTCTTCGGATTCAGCCGTTTTTCCCTTACGCAGATGTTCTACGGACTTGGTTGATTTTGCCTTCCGTAGATGTTCTGCGGATTCTTCAGATTTTTCCTTCCGCAGATCTTCAACACTTGAATTTTTCTTGTTCTTGTTTGAAGTTTGTTGCTTCTTACTTTATCTGAAGGAGATAAAGGTATTTCCTTACTTGATCCGCAGTTATCAACTTTGTGAAGGTTCAGTTCTTGAAGACCTTCATTCAGTTTAGCAATCCTCTTGAAAATAATCTTCAGCATGTTTCGTTGCTTTGGAGGATATTGCAGCTTTGATTCTTCAAGAACTCGTGGAAGACCAGTTTCAACTTGAACATTTTACCAATGTTCAGTTGATCGGTATCATGTTCATCAGAATCATCCAAGTCATCACATTTATCATAATCAAAATCTGAGTCATTATGTTTTAGTGATTCTGATTTAGTAGATTTAGTTTCACTCATCTTAGCTTCATTGTTGATATTTATTTGACTTGTATTTATGTCAATTTTTATGCTTGGCACAAAATGATTTGACAAAGTGTTTGTCATTGTTTCAGGTAGAGTTGTGTAATTATCATTAATAGGTGGTGCAGCAGCATTATAACCCAACCCACACCTATTTTTTGATTCAATATGAGAGTTTAACAACTTCTCATATTGCTGAGATGATAGTTGAAACTTCTGAAGTTTCACTTCAGTAGATGCATGATCAGCCATGGATTTGGTTAAGGAAGTGGTCAGATGCTCAACTTGGGCTTTAAGGCTATAATTTTCAGAAACATATTTTTCTAAATCCTTTTGCAAAGAACTAATTTTGATTTTATATAATTTATATTCTCTTAAATGGGATTCATTTAAAATCAATGTTTCTTTTACTTTGTCAGCTAACTGTTGAGCATGGACTCTATAGCGTTCTACTTCCTCAACACATGTTGATGAACATAACCTTTCCCTTACCTCTCTGGCCATTGGAGGAACTTTGTTTTCCATGTGTGCCATCAATGCTTGATTCTCTTCCAAGACTTCCTTCTCATACATACTCCAGTCACATGTACCATCTTAAAGTATGATCAGACCAGACCCCTTTGAATTACTCGGACCTGCTGATTCATTTGTGGCTGGTGGGGATGCATTCGTCAGATGAGGTTGTCTGAGCAGAGATTTTTGAGAGTTTGGTTGCTGATGATGATACTGCTGATGCTGCTGACACTGATGTTGCTGAGATGATTGTTGATTGCATTCTCTAGAGAAATGTCCATAGAGATTGCATTTGAAGCATCTGACTTTGGACTTGTCAGCACCAATCTTTGATGTTTTACTAGCTGCAGCCAGATTCTTGTTTCTCCTCAGATATTGCTTAGCCTGTAAGCAATCATTGACATCTGCCATTGTAGATCCATCTCTTCCACTACATCAGGAGGTAGTTCTTCCAAGTCTTGTTGGCAAATGTTTGCTGATGTTAGTGAGCTTCCCAGATATGCTTGAAAGCTAGAACTAAAAGCTGCAAAGGCTGCTTTTTGTTCTTTAGAATCCAATATCACAGTAATTGGTTCTGATTGATTGTTTTGTTGAGAATATTTTGCAGTTGCAGTAGTTGTATCTCTTTCTCAGCAGATCTTCCTGTTTCCTTTTGGTTCTTACTTTGAGTTGATTTCTTAGAGGGTTTAGAGGCGTAAAAACTAACTTCCTCTTCATCACCACTCAAAGTACAAGAGTTATCACCTTCATGATTTGAGATAAATGCACTTCCAGCATTTTTGGTTTCTTTGAAGTGATAAGGTGAGACATGGGTTCTCACACTCTTGTTTCTTGATTGTTCATCCATTTCAAGAGCTTCTACTTTAGCAACCAGAGTATCTAGACCAGTTGACTTAAGATCTATGGTGTTCTTGAACATGGGCACTGTCTGCTTCCAACTTTCAGGCAAAGTGTGGAGCATTTTCTTGTTGAGTTCCTCAGTAGTATACTTCAACTCCAAGATGTTCATCTCAGTAACGAGTTGCATAAATCTATGGAGTTGTTGAGGAATTGATTCACCCTCAATATGATGAAAGGTTTCATATTGTGATCTGAGGGTGTCTTTCCTGATGCTTCTGATCTCATCACTCCCTTCACAGAGAGTGTGGAGTATCTTCCACAAGGAGTTTGCTGTTTTATAGTTCTCACATCTGATTAATATCTCTTCTGGCAAAGCCATACTAAGCAAACTGTATGCTTTAATATCAACTTTAACCTTCTTGACATCATCAGGTGACAAGTTTTTTGTGCTGATAGGCTGATTCTTGTCATTATAATCCGGTCCAAGAGTGGGTGGAATATAAGGACCTTCAGTAATGGATTCCCACAAGTCAGAATATGTGTAGTTCACATGATTCCTGAACTTGATTTTCCAGGACTTGAAATCAGCTTTTGTTTCCAACTTCGGTGGTTGATGCGATCCACCAAAAGTACTCATATTTAATTGAGAATAATGAAACAAGTTTTCACTGTTGAATTAGACAAATCAATCAAAGACTCAGATCTAGTATTCAATTAATTTGAATATAGATCTAAATCAATCAAACAATGAGAGTATGCTTGCTGAATGATAAGTCGTAAAATTAATTGTTTAAAAGACAATTAAACAGTTTTAATACTGATAGATCAATTGATCTAAATCAATGAGCACTTGGCTATGATACCACCTGTGAATCTAAGGATCTCAATTCAGGAATTATCAGTATTAAAATAAAATCAAATCAATGATCACGGAATTATCATTAATTGACGTTTAATTGTGTTAATGATTGATGAAGAACACAAACACCAAAAACACAGTAAATGTGAAGGCAACAATTATTCAAAAGTATTTCATTAATTATCAAGTAATGAGTACAAAAGAATAATTATAAATCACTATGAACAATGATTTTATGAATTGAAATAATGTTTGATGTTGATGGGACGGCGGCTAAGGTTGCATGATTGCTTGACAGCCGTAATATTGCTTGATTGTGTTCATAGAGATGTGAAACCTAGGACTCATATTTATATATGGTTGGAGTCAGTTAGGAAACACCGGATCTCTTAGGATTCGATATTGATTGGTTGACTTGTTTGACTTGTTGATATTGTAATCATACAAATGTTCTGAACTTCCGCAGAAAACTTGTCTTCCACAGAAGTTTTGCTCTTCCGTAGATATCTTGGTCTTCCGTAGAAGTGTTGTTCATCCGTAGGAATTCTGTCAGTCTTCATACAATCCTTGATCATCCGCAGTAATATTCACTTGTGGTCTTGTAAGAAACATATCTACGGATTAACAATAATGTTCATCCGTAGATGTTTCTTACACTTGGTCAATTTCAGGAATCCTACCAAGTACATTGATTTTGCCTGTCAACAATCAAAAAGCAGCACACATATATATGGGTTACCCTATAGATTCAAATGCACATATACATATATATTGACAGTTACAATTATTAATTACAAGACTTGATTAAAGTTCTAAGCCTATACAAAATGATCTAGACCTATACTATCTAGATCCAACACTTAGTTTGATGCAGAAAAATACCGGTAGGTGTTGATCCACCTGTAATCCCAGGAAGAACTTCATCTCTCCCATGGCACTCATTTCAAATTCTGCCTTCATCGCTGATTCAAATTCCTTACATAATTCTTCGTTTCGAGAACCAAAGATTATGTCGTCCACATAAATCTGCACCATTAGTAAATCTCCATCTCTCTCTTTTATAAACAACATGCAGTCAATCACACCTCTACGAAAACCATGTTTCAACAGGTGGGTGGGGAGCTTCTCATACCAAGCTCGAGGATCCTGATGTAGCCCGTACAAAGCCTTGTCCAGCTTGTAGACTCTGTCCCGATGATAAGGATCCTCAAATCCTTTGGGTTGACTGACTTAGACTTCTTCACGGATTTCCCCATGAAGGAATGCACTCTTTACATCTAGTTGATAGACTTTGATCTTCATATATGATGCATAGGCTAGGAAGATACGGATTGCTTCCATGCTGGCCACAGGTGCAAACACTTCGTTGTAGTCGACAACCTCGACTTGTCTGAAGCCTTGAACAACCAATCTTGCCTTGTTTCTAATTACGACACCTTGGTCGTCCTTCTTGCAGCATAGCACCCATTTGGTGCCTATTACTTTAACTCCTTTGGACCTGTCAACGAGTGTCCACACTCCCAGTTTCTTGAGCAGTAGCAGCTCTTCCTACATAGCATTGACCCAGGCCTCATCCTTCAGGGCATCGCTTACGTGTTTGGGCTCGACTTGAGAAACAAAACATTTGAAAGCCCTTTCATTCAAGTAACCCTTTTCCATAATTTCAGCAAAATCAGCTCTACAGTAGAGCTGATTACTCGTCTGCACACCGGAGTGAAGATCCCCAATGATAGTCTCCGGGGATGATTCACACTAATCTTAGTCACAGGTGTCGTAGGAATGACAACTTCAATATCCAGATTTGTGATGTGAGGTTCAGTATCCGGATTCCCTGATGCATGTTCAGTATCTGTTGAGCTTCCATCTTGATTAACATTATGCTCATTGCTTGTCTCAACTGCATCATCATCGTCTGATGAATCATCACTCTCGTCCTGAGCAGCTGCTGAAGATCCCGAAGCATCACTAGTTGGTGCCACATTGCTGGTATACAGATTTGGTTATTTAGGACATCGTACATCATCTGAGTAGCAATCTCATCATCTGAATCTATCTGAGGAAGGTTGAATGATTTGAAAAAGCCATCGTAGTCGAAGAATGACGATGGACCTTTTCCAGCAGGGGGAATGGTGTATCGTTGCACATCGACGTTGCACATCGACGTTGCACATCGACGTTGCACCACACTTCTACCTGACCTGTGGAGTTGTTATAAAAACTGTTATAAAAAGGTGGAGTTGTTATAAACCCGTTTGTCTGGTATGATGTATCCAAGAAAGATCCCCTGATCTGCTTTCTCACTGAACTTGCCCTCCAGAGTTTTCTTCAGTAACGTGCATGGAGCTCCAAATGGTTCCAGATACTCCAGGTTAGGTTTGCATTTCTGAAGCAACTCATAGCAAGTCTTCCCATGCCGCTTGATTACTAACACACATTAAGCGTGTAGCATGCATTGGCAACAACTTCATTCCAGAACTGTACTGGCAGTTTTGAATCTGCCAACATAGTCCTTGCAGTCTCGATCAAGCTTCTATTCTTGCATTCAGCTACTCCATCCATCTGTGGCGCGTATGCAGAGGTGAAATGATGAACAATTCCCTTTTCCTTGCAGAAAGCATCCATCCACTGGTTCTTAAATTCAGTGCCATTGTCTGAACGAACCTTCCTGACCTTCAGCTTGTAGAGAGACTCTAGTAAGTGACGAGCACCTTGAACGATTCAAATGTTTCAGACTTAGCTTTCAGAAACATCACCCAGGAGAAACGTGAGTAATCATCTATGACTACAAAGCAGTACCAGTCTCCAGCGATACTCTTTGTGCTGACAGGACCAAAAAGATCCATATGCAGTAGCTCCAGGGGCATCTCGATAGAGTTAACGTGCTTGGTCTTATGAGACTTCCTAGTCTGCTTTCCCTTCTTGCACGAGAGGCAAAAATCTGGAAGTTTGAAGTTCTTTACAGTAACTCCCTCAACTAGGTTGTTATGAATCAGATGATTCATCTTCCTATGATTTATGTGTCCCATTCTCCTGTGCCAAGAGATGGACTCCTTCTCTGTTTCCTTTGATAAAAAGCACTGAACAGTGGACTCAGTAGTAGAAGCATTTGACATGTCCAAGACGTACAAATCGTTGTACCTTGACACTGACATTAATACCTACTCCTCAGGAATCTCCATCTTATTCTTCAGAATGTAACACTTCCTATTGTCAAACATTACTTTGAAGCCCTTGTCACATATCTGAGAAACTGAAAGCAAATTGTTTTCTAACTGTTGAACATAATTCACTTTATCAAACTTTACCTTTCCATTATCTACTTTTCCTTGTGCAGTAATGTATCCTCCTTTGTTTCCAGCAAAAGAAACATGTCCCCCTTTAATTTGTTTGATGTTGAAAAGGAGAGACTGATTTCCTGTTATGTGCCTGGATGCTCCGCTATCTACAATCCATGTGTTGGTAGAAGCACTATAGCAGACAACCTGCACATAATAGAAAATAATTAGTTAAGGAGGGGGACCCAAGCCTTTATTGGCTTGGGTTTCCCTAAGGCATCGCACATTACAAACTCAACCCACTGTCCGTTTGGAGTTGGAGAAGCCTCATTCTTCTGATTATCAACACTATAAGACACCTCAGATGTTTTAGCTTTCCATAAACCATCCTTGTGTAAGGCTTGTTTGTGGTAAACTGATGACTGATTTACAGTTTGAACTTTAGATTTATTTTCAAAAATAGGTTTCACCTCTGGCATCACAGACTTGCCAGTGACTTGTCTGTGTTGTCTGTGGTGTTGGGGAGATGCATAAGACCGAGCAGGTGTTTTAGACCTAGCAGGTGTCTTAGATCTCTGTTTTGAAGAAATTGGTTTAACTTTCTGATCTAGTTCAACTTTAAGCCTAGGTGTCTGATAGCGAGGACAGTGTGAAGAAATGTGACCTCTTTGTCTACAAGTATAGCATGATCTCCTCTCAACAGGAGTAGGAGATCTCTTGTGGGGTGGGGAGTACACTTCAGGCATGGGTCTTTTGGTCTCAAGTTTAGGTTTTTCACATTCTTTGACAAATCTGATTTGTTTAACATTATGATTACTTTGTCATTTAAAATGATTGAAATCTTGCTTAACCGATTTTGACTGAGTAGATTTTGAAGTCTTAGGTTATGTTATAGCAGATTGTGAACCCGACCCAAGAGGTAAATTATTATCCTTTTCCACCCGGTCCTCAATGACAGTTTTATCCTTTGTGCCTGATGTTGAAGTCTCCTGATCAGTAACCGGAGGAGCAGGTTTAACTGCAGTGTCCGGATCACTGACCAGAGGAGTAGTCACCACATGGTCCTTGATGGGATTATTGTTAACAGGTCTCTGTTTGGTGTTTAGGAGGATCTCATGTGGTGGAGGCATAACTTTATAACCCAGCCCTTCCCCGTTGTTTCTTTCTTTAACCAAGTTTTTCAAGATGTGAGAGGAACTAGCTAAACTATGTAGTTTTTGCTTTAAGGATTCATTTTCAACTTGTAAAACAGCTCTGTCCTTTTTAGTTTCCTCAATTGTTTTTAAGTAAAACTTTATGTCATTTTCTTGGTTAAAAGCAACAACCTCAGTCTCTGTTAATTGTTTTCTCAGCAAGTCAATTTTCTCCTTAAAACTGCTTTCATTTTGCTTTAATACTCGATTAGCTTTAGTGCAAAGTTTTAAGTCATTTACTAAGTTATCATTATGTTCTAATAACCTAGCAAATTTCACATCGATGCTTTCTCTAAACTTATTACATTCAACACATGCATGTTTATCAAAGAGAACGTCTTTTGATTCTACCTGTGCAGATGTAGAGGTGCCAGCCATGAAAGCAGCTTGGGATTCCTGTTGTGCTGCAGATTCTACATTTAGTTCATCCTCCACTAGATGATCAACAGCAGCCATAGTCTCATTCATATCAGCAGTATCAAGCTCAATTGAGTTCTCCCCCTCACTCGCTGAGTCTTCGTTCAGATCATCAACCGATGCAATGTTAGCTTCACCATCAGATAAGAAACGGAAGGACCAGTCTTGTCCTTCATCACCCTGTGCTACCATTGCTTTGGAGTCATGGCTGATTGATGTTGCCTTTGGAGTCTTGTCCTTATCCTGCCTGTTAAATGATGAAAATGGGTTGCCATTTCCTGTCTTCTTAGGTTTGACACACTCTCTCTTGAAATGGCCTTTCTTACCGTAGGTGAAACAGGTGACTTTTGACTTTTCAAATCCAAAAGTTGTATCCTTTGTAGCCACCAGGTTCTGTCCTGTCTTTTTAACAAACTTCTTTGCTCTATGCACAGCACTAGCGAGAGCCCACATTATATCCATCCATTCAAGCTCTGTTTTATCAACCTGCTCATAATCTTCATCTGCTAGATGGCAATTTCCAATCTTTCCTACAACTAACCCATCATACGATTGGACCACAGCAGCAAGTAAATCCATATGCTCCTTAGCAACTTCAACAGTTAAGTTGCCCAAATTCTCTGTAGTTAACTTCGTTGGTTGAATTTATAGAGCACTGAATTGGACACTTGATGATCCACCTGATTCACAACTTGAGGATGCTTGCAGATGTATTAGACATGAAAGCAGTATGCAAAGGTGCACTAGAAGATGATGTAGTAGGAGTCACATTGTATACAGAAGGATTCTGAGTGTAGTTACCCTTCTTAGACTTGTACTTATGTCGAACCTCTTCCTCCCTCAATTTCAGAATAAAATCATTTATGTCCAAAGTCTCCAGCACATCATTATGTCTCAAACTGGAAACAAATGAATCCCACTTATCAGGTAACCCATCAGCCAAACTCGACACTTTATCTTCCATGGACGTTTTAACCCCATGAGTGTGCAGTTCACCCATCAAATGATAGAAGCGGTCGATCACATCATCCAAACTTTCATTCCTAAATGATGAGAAGTTATCAAAATCCTTCTTCAAAGCTTTAGCCTTTAGAGACTTAAGCATAGCATTTCCTTCATAACGTTTCTTAAGAGCCTTCCATAACTTTTTGCACTGCTTGTGTTCTGAGAACTGATGGAAGATGTCTTTTGGAATGGACTGTGTCAACAAAGCATAGGCCTTCTTCTCAGCATTGTATGCAAGTTTTTGTGCATCACTCAAACCACTTAGAGTCAGTGGAACACCATCAATTCCAACTGGCATAGTATAGCCAGTCTTAATAGTGCTCCATAAGTTTGTGTCCACTCCATTCAGATGAATTTCAAACCGTTGCTTCCATTGAGGATATTCTTCAAGAGACAAAAGCTTTGGTGGTTTGTTGTGATTCCCGATCTTGTTCTCCAAGAGCAAGAGATTCTGAATTTTGGAGTCCTTCCCGGCTGAGAGAGCAAAGTGCTGTGTATCCATAATGAACTAGTCTGAAAATTTGACAACCTGACTGGGTATGCGACTGGGGATGCGACTGAGACTCAACTGTGCGATTGAGCTTAGTAGTACGAATGAGTAGACGACTAGGACAATCGTGCAAATGAACAAACGACTGGGCCAATCGTGCGATTGAACTGTGCGAATGAAGTTCAGTCGTGCAATTGGGTTAATCGTGCGACTGAGACTGCTGAATTTGAAATTTTTCAAAATTTTCACGCAATTAGACCTAAAAACACAATTTTAAAAACCCTAATCGGATGAAACTCGAAAAAGACTATCTTTTGAAGACATGCACTAGTAAAACTGAATTTTGATGCAAGAAGAACAGATCTTTTGAAAAAAAAACGTTGACTTTAGCAAAAACGCGATTGTATCCACGTAGAATCAAGAGCCAAATCTCTGATACCACTTGTTACGACCGTGTACGTATGGAGTACTAACTGATTCAACGTGAAACCAGATCAAATAGTGCAGAATCCTATTTGATTTGCGATCCAATCAGGGAGAACGTTAATCTGATCGAAACTAACGATGAGAATTCGTTAAGAATTGATTAGAATCGACCAGAATCGTTCTATGAAGTTGGAAGGGACTCTCTGGACGAACTGGGACGGCTAGGGTTAAGAATTCTTGAAGTGTGCTATTTTTCCACGAATTAAGTGGTATTTATTGGTTTCAATTTTCATTCGTACAACTGAGCCATGCATATGGCTCAGTCGTGTGACTGAGTCGTACGATTGATTCATTCGTACGACTGAGTTAGTCTTATGACTCAATCGTGCGTATGGCTCAATCACCTGGTTCAGTCGTGCGACTAGCCCATTTGCATGGTCCAATCGTGCGACTGAATCATGAGACTTAGTTAAAAACATTCCTGAACCTTTAATGATGCAGAACTATGTCTAACAACTGTAAACCTATATAACATGTTCATATATGCGTTTAATAATCAATCATATGAATAGATATAACATTCAATAACCAATACACATTCAACGAAGTGTTTTTCATTTCATATATCAAACATTACATCAGAATTACAAAATGAAAGTCAATTACGTTTAAGGCCACTAAAACTAGAACTAGGGACATGTGTACCAATAATATATACATTGTGGTATAACCCTCTCTCGTATGAACAATTTGATATGTACTTAAACTGGATACAACTATTAATACCAATGTTGGTATTTTAACGATTACCATTATTTAAGATAATTATTATCAAATTGATATTAATATTACAGGCAAGACTTTAGATATAATGAATACTGACAGAGTAAGTGCAATTTGTTAAAATACATTTTTCATTTGGTTATCATTATTAATATCAACCGATTATCTTTACAATCATCATACTAAGAATCATTACTCGAATAAGAACAGTAATCAATCTAATATACACAAATTAGTACATGACAACAAATACTTGTACAAAAGCTAAGATACAACAAGGATACTAATCACCAACTTTAAGGTAACTAAGGAGCTCAACCGCACGCATATAACAGCATCGTGGTAATGATAAACATAAATCTTATATATACAATTAGGATGGCATTGTTGGAGACCTTCACTCTATACCGAGCTCTGAATCTATATAAGGATACCGGGTGAGTTCTAGTGTCCCCTTTTTACTACTGTTTTGGGGATGAAGCATGCTCTGTTTAAACTGAAAGTGCTATTTTATGATGCTTATGTTATGGATATTGTTGATTCCTGCTGATACTTAAATCAAAATCATTAATTCTTTTGTTAACGACTTGTTTTATATGGGTAGACCTACTTGGGGAATCCCCTACACATAGTGCCTTCTGATTAGGAATGGTACCCCATTGAGATCCTGAGGGATCGTTTGTGTCATGTGACAGGTTTTGATAAGATACTATGGTGAACCATCCGACAGGTATGGTCCACCGTTTGAGGCTCAGTTCTTCCTTAGGGGTTAACCGGTATAAACACAACTTTAGAAGAGGCTAGCCGGGATTGAGTGCAAGGTTGATTGTGACCCCACAACAATGATGCTTATTTTTTTGAAGTTAACTAATGGATTCTTTAAGGACCGTGTACGGACGGAGTACTAACTGTTTCTACGTGAAACCGAATCAAATAACGCGGAATTCTATTTGATTGGCGATCCAATCAGGGAGAACATTATCCGGATCAAACCTAATGATTAGAAAACGTTAAGAATGAATTAGGAATGATCTGAAATGCTCTGTGAAGTTGGAAGTGACACTCTGTGCGAACTGGGACGGCTAGGGTTGTCAATTATTGAAGCCTGCCTTTTTTCACGAATTAAGTGGTATTTATAGGTTACAGCTTTCATTCGTACGACTGAGCCAAGCGACTGGCTCAGTCGTGCGACTGAGTCATACGATTGATTCATTTGTACGACTAAGTCAGTCTTATGACTCAATCATGCGATTGATCCAATCACCTGGTTCAGTCGTGCGATTGGCCTATTCGCATGGTCCAGTCGTGCGACTGAATCAGGATACTTGGTTAAACACATTCGTGAACCTTTAACGATTCAAAACTATGTCTAACAGCTGTAAACCTATATAATATGTTCATATATGCGTGTAATAATTAATGATGTTAATAGATATGACATTAAACAACTAATAAACATTCATAGAAGAGCTTTTCATTTCATTGACAAAACATTACATATGTGTTACAAGATGAAAGACTATTACATTGCAGCTCACTAGACAAGACCTAGGGACATGTGTACTAACAAACTCCCCCTTGGACCTAGATCTATCTAAACTTTGACTTCCTTCTTGAACTCTTTAAATCTCTTCACTTGTTCTTCCTTCGAAACCCCGGCATGGATATTCAGTGCAAAGCATAGACGTATGATATGCTGAAACTGTAGTGCTTGCACTATATCCTGCGTGTCAAAAAATAATGGCCACTTGTATAGCGTATAAACATCTGACGCTGACAAGTTGATAAGCCACATGGGGTCAAACACCCTTATTGTGTCCACAGTGCCTTCCCTATCCAAAACGATGACGGCCTCTCCCGAGCGCCAGTCATAGTACCACCACTTAAAATGTGGGGTAAAGTCCTGTGGCATCTCCCTCAGTGGAATTCGGGACATTGTGCGTGGAGGTCGCCACTTCAGGACAATCTTCGGTTGACCTGTGATGGGACTCACCTCAGATCTCCTGAGGTACCTAGTAGCCTGCTAAGGTTTGAAGTTCACCCATCTAGTCCTGTACTCCCTTTTCAGGGCAGCCTCAAACCAGCCGGACATCTTCTTAGGATTAGCATATAGAAGCTTTAGTCGTGCCAGCTAGTTGAGCTCAAACCCGGGGAGAGTCTTTAGATCGTGAGGGAATCTAAAGTACTCTATTCCCCTCTCTCTCTTCACGGCATAAACTCCAAGATCCTCAAAGTGTGCTCATGCTATAATCTTCCCTGACACCTTCATGTTCTTCTTTACTTTGTGGAGCTTGGTGTAGGAGCTTTGCTTAGCAGTTTCACGCTGGGCTTGGATGTCGACGAAGCAAGCCGCCCATTCAGCCTTTCTGATATCAACAACAACGTCCGAGGCTTGGGCTTGGCTGGATGATGCTTCTACTTCTTTCTCCTTCTTGCTAAGATTCTCCAGAACATCACTGCCGAGAGTGTTAACCAGATCTAGAAACATATTTCCCTCTTGATCAGTGTATTCTGGATAATGCTGATCCGTGATGTCTTCAATCTCTATTTCTTCAACATCGTTGAGCTCGTTATCACTAGCATCATCAAAGGTTGGCGCATCCTTTATGATCTCATCTGGATTCAGCCTGAACATCTCAGCAATCTGCTCATCAGTTAGGTCGTGAATTATTTCCCCTTCCTCAGGAGTATAACTCACAGACCTTCTGACGATCCCCTACAGATCAAGAATCATGGTGATTTGAGACTTGATCTGTTGGAGGGGAGTAGCATCATACTCATCTTGCTGAAATGCTGGATCTGCTTGAATTAGACATGTAACACATCAAACATTAGTTAATTATCAATGCAGAAACCCATTAACCAATATATAAACATTTTATACATTAATGTGATAGAAAATTCAGTTACACATGATTTTTAAATAACATAAATGACTAGACATTACTCTTGTCTTGTATCATGTGCTCCTCTACTGATGGAGCGGATGTTGAGGCACCTCGATCATGTGCTTTCTTGGTCCTCCTTTCACTCGCAGACGTGGCACCCGCAGTAGATGTATCATCATCATCATCAACATCATCATCAGAATCATTACCAGCATCAGTACCATCTCCTTGATCATCACCATCATCATCATCATCACTGTCATCATCATCTCCATCATCTCCATCTCCCTCTCGGATCTTTAGGGGCTCCTCCTTAGACCCTTTTAGCCTTAGCATTATGGTCTTGTTGGCTGTCTCCAACCCCTCTATCCTTTTTGTTACTAGACGTTTTGCTCCTGGAGTTGGGAGATCTTCTCAGCTTGCTGAGCAATCTATTGAGCATGAGAAGCGTTTTGCTCCTCAAGCTGACGAAGCCGAGCTGCCTTCTCCTCATCTGCAGCTAACAGCTTCAGCACCATTCTGTTAAGTGCTACAAGCTGTTCTTCCACTCCAATAGGAGGGAGGGATGATCCTGTGGGGAAGGAAGATGGGCTTGGCTTGATGACTGGGAGTGTGGTGGTGGTGGTAGTGGTGAAGATTGGGGGTGGTATAGATGAAGTTGGTGGTGGAGCAGGTGTGGGAGTGGTATGTGAGGTGGTAGAGGTGGTGGCTGGAGGTGTAGTAGCAGTGGTTGTGGTAGTGGTAGAAGGTGTGGCTGAGGTAGTGGCTGTGCTGGTGGATGATGTCAGGGTGAATCTTAACATTTTCCCCTTCTTGCCGTAGGGGTGTGCCATAGTCTTCCTTCTTTTTCCTCTAGAAACAGAGGCTCCCCCTTGGCTACTGAGGGGGACCGGGGCATATGAGGGATCTGAATCAGTAGCAGCATCCCCGGACTCCACTGGGCATCCACCAACCGCCCTCATGCCTCTCTTTGTGGCAATCACCTTGCTGCCCACAGTCCTTATCAGAGGCTCATCATCACTTTCTTCCTCCTTATCGGACAGACAGAAATCCTGGTGAAAACTGGCAGTGGTGGCATCTGGGTATGTAGGTGGTGAATGAGTGAACTGTCTAGTGGGGCCCCTTGAAGTAGCAGGCCCTGAGTCTCCGCCCGTATCACCATCATCATTGGAGTACTCAGATGGAAGAGCAATTTGCTCCACATTGAGTCACTCTCCTCGTGGTGCCACTTTCGCCTCCCAGGCGCCACGTATTCAGCATTTGCCAAATGCTCGATCATTCTCTTCACTGGGGGTTTGACCTGCTTTCCACTATATACTCTCGTACGACCCAGTTTCGTACCATCCATGATTTCCAACTGCACCGCGTCGTTGTTCTCCTTGGACAGTGTTGGCAGCTTCTCATCAAAGATCATTTGGAGAAATCTAGGGTACATGCAAATCATTCTTTACCCTTAGCCTCTAGATTCTCTATCAGGTATGAGAATATCATGTTCGAGAAGTTGAAGGGGTGGTTCAGAACCTGTGCCACGTAGGCATTTTGAATCTGGTCTGATAGGTCATCAAACCCACCCTTCCTCGAAGCTATGCATTTAAGGATGACATGTGCTAAGTACTTGTACTGGGGACACAGGTGGCTATTGTTCAGTACACCTGCGTTGATATCCCCAGCGTACTTCATCCTCAAGAAGCACCCTCTAACTGTCAGTGGGTGAAGTCTGGTGGGGTGGTCTGCATCATCACCCAAACCAAGTACTCGTCTGATGTCTTCCGCAGTAATCTCTATATCGATACCAAAGATGGAACTTCTGATGCTGTAGGGCTCCTGTGAGCGGTCAACAGATGCACCCTCCTAGAAGGCCTGCTGAATAGACCTGTAGGGAGTGCATGGTGTGGAAATCGCCCTGTAGATCCTGGAGCGCTGGAGAAAAGCAATGACCCCTGCAAACTCGGCACCATTCCGAGTCGTAGCATCTAAGTGTGCACATATGTTGTGCTTAGGGTTGATGGTCCACCTGTCAGCCATCAATCTGTAACACAAGACATATAGACATTAGATCCCATACAATACAAATCAGCTCTAGTTAACCTGGTAGAACTCAGTCTGGTCAATCATGCGATTGAGCCATCCGACTGAGTTTAGTCGGTTGACCTTTCATGCGATTGAACACATTCGAGAGATTGAATCATGCGACTGAGATCAATCGGATGACTGAGCATGTGATTGGTTCATTCGACTGACTGACCTCATTCGTGTCGGTCGTTCAGCCGATTGGCTCAATCGTCCACTCAGTCGTGCGATTGGAGTTTATTCTGGTGTCCAGTCGTCATTCAACTGTGTGTCCATTCAAAATCATGTTGTGAGCAATACTTGATGTTAAACGTTGAAATTAGGCTCATTTCACTCAGAGTTGGCCGACTAAATATATTTAACCATTAATTTGATCTTAAAGTTCAGTTTAGTTGGTTTATTTGTCCGTTTAAGTCTCGGTTACTATTAGGTCAAAATGTGAGTGATTCTTGATGTCTGTCCCCGGTTTAAACGATGATTCACCTTGATTATTACCTGTATAACCGATATCCAACGTTAGAACGCAGTAAACTCAGGTAAATAGGAATATTAGAAAATTTGGTAGAGATTCGACGTATCGTACGAGTGAAGGGCGATTTAGGTGAATGGACCGACTGATGACCGATTCACCTTGTATTTATACTATGGTAACCTCCAGTCAAGCGACTGAACCTAGTCGCATGAGTGAGTCGTGCGACTGAGCCTAGTCGCATGAGTGAGTCGTTCAACTGAGCTTCGGTCGTACGATTCACCCAATCACTTACCTCCAATCGTACGATTGAGGTTCATTCAGACGTATGACACAGTCAGTCACATCCAATCGTGCGATTAGGCTCAATCGCATGGTCCAATCTTACTATTTTACTCATTCGTATGCTCCAATCGTACGACTGGTCCATACTTATGGTTCAGTCATGCGAATGGGCCATACTGTGACATTTTGACCATTTTACCATTATGACCCTTAGATCGGTTTAATAATAGATAAACATTATGAGCAGTTGATCATCTCAGACATGATCACTTTTAGATAAAAATCTGTTGATCACCTCAGACGTGATCCATTTATCCACCAGATCACCTCAGACGTGACCCATTTACCACCCGATCATCTCAGACATGATCCATTTATCCACCTGACCATCTCAGACAAGATCCATTTATCCACCTGATCATCACAGACATGATCCATTTATCCACCTGATCATCTCGGATATGATCCTTTTATCTTTTCAGAAACAATTTGTTTTAGATTAAACTTTAAGCTCATTTTGTGACATTAACTGCAATAAGTAACATAGCACAGTCCGACACTGACACACTTTACAAATAAGTTAAAACAAACTAAACTAAGTAACAAAATAAACATGTTTTTGTGATTTTCTTAAGGTTGGGTAGATCAACATATTAGCATTTACATCATTTCCAAGACAGATTCTTATGGAATCAGACAGACATAAACTTAAGTACTTGTAACCTTTTATACATTTATTGAAATGGAAATTAGCATATTTACATATCACATTATCTCATTCATCTCAGATTTCTAAGTTCTAACTGGGAATCATGCTTGATCTGATACGTAACACACGTTGATTATCAACATCAGGCGGTGCATCCACGACGATCGCCAGTATGCTTTTCCACTTAAATCCATACACAGACTTTTGACACGTATTGGTGATGCATTAGGTTACTTTATTTCAACCAACATTTTTGGATCCCACGCTTATATGGTAATCAACATTCCTCAGGAGACTTTTGAGCGGTCTACAGGTATTTTGACAAGAAGAGACTATTCTTAGAATTTTCAAAGAGAAGCCAAGCCTCAGGTCAGTGCCACTGCACAGCAGAGAGGCGGCAAACAACATTGAATTCTAGAATATCTAGGTTATGCTTATCCTCAGGTCAGTGCCATCGCACAGCAGAGAGGCACACAACCTATCTCCTTGTTGGAGCATTTCTTATTTTCTTTTGCACATCACACACCAACAACATAGGTTATCAGCGTGATTGCGTTTATTTTCATTTTTTTCGTGCTTTGCTCCTTTTGTGGTCATCCGCACACTTTTAGTGGCGTTTATTTGCTCGTCATTCCTTATTGGAAATACTTGATTGTGTTAACCAGTGATAAGATGGGAACCCACATTCAGCTGAACCATTTAGTTTAAATTGAGTTCACCAATTGTCTACTAGTCTATTGTGTTGAATCTACCGACACATCGTATAATGAACTAGCACCTCCCTAGATCATCTTTCTCTGTGTAATTATGGTAACACCCAAGCGTACTATCATTTTCCCATTTTGTTAGACATAGAGTTCTCTGACTAACAATATTCTGTGATTTAAATTAAACTTAAGATTGCATAAATATAAAATCATTTTGGTGTTCCAAGTAACTAGACGACTGTGTACTATCACTTTCTATTTGTGTAGAATCACAATCTTATCTTTGTTGTATTTGCCTTTTAGCTTATCTGCCCTTCCCCCCTTTTTTAAGTAAATAAATACTAAACCTAAACTAATCTCCCCCTAAAATTCTAAAACAGAAAATCTTTTTGTGTTTTTGGATTTTTATACGACAAGGAAATTAAATGAATTAAAATAGAAAATTGAAAAATTAAACATGTGTCGGACTACGCGTCTGTGTCTTCTGAGATAATGTCGCTTTTCTTTTTAACACGGTTGACCTCTAACAAATAGAAAAATCTGGGTTTATCAAACGGTTTAGTGTAGAGGTCAGCGCGTTGAAAATCCGTGTTTATCTTAACCACATCGATTAATTGTTTTTCATAGCTGTCGTGTCTGAAGTGATACTTTATGCCGATGTGTTAGTTTTAGGGTGTTGACCCGGATTTTTAGTTACAGCTATGGCAGCAGAGTTATCAACATAGATAGGGGTGTTAGAGAATTTCAGACCGTAGTCCCGCATTTGCTGTTGGATCCAGATAATCTGAGAGCAGCAACTTGCAGCAGCAACGTATTCAGCTTCGCAGGTTGATAATGCAACCGAGGTCTGCTTCTTGCATTGCCACATGACTAAACGCCTTCCAAAAAACTGACACCCTGCTGATGTAGACTTGAAATTCATCTTACAGCCGCCATAATCTGAATCACTATATGCCGTTAGCTCGAAGTCATCGTCATGAGGATACCACAGCCCCAGTGTTGGAGTACCCTTCAGATAACGAAAGATTCTTTTCACCCTGATCATATGATTTACTTTCGGTTTTGCTTGATATCTGGAGCATAGACATGTGGCATACATGATATCTGGATGAGAGGCAGTGAGATACATGAGAGATCCGATCATCCCACGATACATAGTGGCATCCACCAAATCCCCATTCTCATCAGGAGCCACATCATGATTTGTGGCGAGTGGGGTACCGGCAGCAGTGACATTTTCCATATCGAAGCGACTAAGAATGTCTCCGATATATTTAGTCTGATGCAGAAATATACCGGTAGGTGTCTGGTCCACCTGTAGTCCTAGGAAGAACTTCATTTCTCCCATGGCGCTCATTTCAAATTCTGCCTTCATCACAGATTCAAATTCTTTACATAGATCTTCGTTTCGTGAACCGAAGATTATGTCATCCACATAAATTTGCACCACATTAAATCTCCGTCTCTTTCTTTAATAAACAGCGTGCAGTCAATCACACCCCTGCGAAACCCGTGTTTCAGCAGGTGGGTGGAGAGCTTTTCATACCAGGCTCGAGGAGCCTGATGTGTAAGGCCCCGCTCACCGGGCACCTTACTGTTGGATCTTCATCGCACATATAACTAACATAATGTATGTAATCATAAATCAACGCAGCGGAAATGATAAATTAAATACATTCTCATTCATTCATAAAAGTCATTACATCATTGACTCGATTACAAAATGCAGCTTTCCCTACTTTGTCTCTCCTCATAGGATCATACAGCGACCTCTAGAGGAGATATTAAGTTCAAAAACATAAAAATTATATTTTTATACTAAAGAATATTCCTTAGGTAATTCCATACATCGGAACCCTGACGGAATACTCTTGACACTCCCATGCAACATATTTCGTTGCATGTGCTACGCGCACGCTTCCAATGCGTGGCGAACTTATCAAAATCTATAGGAGATTTCTTGAGTAATCTTGTTTATTCAGATCCTCAAGAAATCTCATAATGACATGCAACGTGATGTGTTGCGAATATTATGGACCCGCAACCCATGACGTTGCAGCATTATCAACTGGAGAATGCCATCCCAAAAGAGCTGAGTAGTCGCCTCGTGCCATCCTCAGCAACACTACCTGCGAACTGGAAAACACATAAAAGTCAGCGTTGCTGAGTGAGTTCTAGTTTTAATATAAAACATACTTTCATTCTCATTAACTGCTCTTTCATACATGTGTTCACACATCATACGTACACGTAGATAATATTATTATTATCTCATCATTCATTACTTACTTTCATTCGTGTACACTTCATCATTCTCGTTACTTTCATACATACATACTTTACATACTTTCGTACGTACTTTACTTTCATTCATATACTCTTCATCATTCTCATTTACTTTCGTACATACATACTTCACGTACTTTCGTACGTACTTCACTTTCATTCTTACATTCATTACTTACGTTCGAACATTCATTACATTCATTCATACTTTCATTACTTTCTTTCGAACGTTCATTACATCCGGTGACATGTACACTACCCCACTTTCATCATACATACTACTGGTGCTGGACCTGTGGTGGTTAGCCACGAACGTTGTGCACAAAGCTGATCCAGTCACCTTGGGTAAGTACATGCACCACTTATCTTTCACTTCACTACTAACATACGTTAGCCGAGTCTGTTGCAGCGCGCGACTGCTCACCTCAGTGACAATCTTATGATTGCCTGCTAACCGAGTCTCTTGCAACACGAAGTTGCTCACCTCATTATCAATCTCAATGATTGACCCGATGTACATCCTTCGGGGTAGCTAACCCGTACACCGTTGAGCTAACACCTGCCAGGGGTGTGCACCTCCTTCATTTGCTTGCAAGCCTTTCTTACTTTCTTTCATTAATGCATGCATTCATTCATCATGTTCCTTCTTTCATTATCTTTCACTTTACGTTTTTAATACATTCGTTTCTTTCGTTCATTCGTTCACGTAAAGTTATTAAAGATAAGACACATATACATAAGGAACATACATACTCACATATCATCAGTATTCACCATCTAACATGGCAACATCATACATCATACTAACTTACATACATCATACATACACTTCTACATTCACTCATATCAGCCCTGTCCGGGCGACTGAACTACCACCAGTCGCATGTCCTCCATGCGACTGGGTCATGCGATTGGGCTACTCATGCGAATGGGTACTCAAACGTGCGATTGAACTTCCTTCCGTACGACTAAACTCTCTGCGACTGGGTTATATGCGACTAACTCTTAACCGTACGACTGAACTATTCTGCGATTGAGCTTATGCGACCGAAACCCTCTGTCGCATCACCTATCGTGCGATTGAGACTCAATCGGGCGTCTGAGTCTCAGTCGGGCGATTGGACATCAACTATTACTCATTCGGCCGAATGGCCCTTCAGTCGCATAACCCTAACTGGGCAGCGACTGGAGTTCTTCACAAACTGCAGTCGCGAACCCCCGTCCCCACAGTCATCATAAACTCATTTTTAGCCCATTTCGACCCTCCCAAGCCTTAGGGATTCCTACTAGGACCTCATACAAGCATATACTAGTCCTAATTCATAACATAAACACATTACTCAAGATTTACCCAAATGGGTCAAACTTTCACTATTTCAAAACTAGGGTTTTAATGTGTTTCCAGCCCCAAAATCGTTAGAAAACATGTAAATGAGGGGTCCTAGAACTCACATTGTCAGGTAGAAGTTGGTGAGCTTCAAATTAGCTTGCTTCTCGACAATCGGGCAGCACCTTCCCCTCTTTCTTTCTCTTCTCAGTCTCTTTCTGCTCTCTTCCCGACTGAAAATGGGAGGAGAGTGGAGCTGCTCCCCTTTTATACCCACTTCTCAGTCGCATCTGGTCCAGGGGCGACTGGACCTTCAGTCGCATGAATACTATGCGATTGGACCTCAATCGCACATGTTCCATGCGGCTCATACTCCATTCGGGCGGTTGAACTCCAATCGTGCGGTTGAGCTTCAATCGGGCGAATAGCCATGCGGTTGATCTCCAGTCGCATAAATCACAGGCGACTGAGGCTCAGTCGCATAGCCTACCAAAATGTCAGACTTCCGGGTGTTACAAGTCCACCCCCTTATTGTAGGTTTCGTCCCCGAAACCTGTTACTCTTCGAACAATCGTGGGTAATGCTGCCTCATTTCTTCTTCGGTTTCCCACGTCGACTCGGATCCCTTCCTGTGCCGCCACTGTACACGCACAAGGGGAACCACTTTATTCCTCAACCTCTTCTCTTTGCGATCGATAATCGCCACTGGTTGTTCTACATAATTGAGCTTTTCGTCTACTTCGATATCATCCAGTGGAACGACCATGTTTTCGTCCGCCAAACACTTCCTCAGATGAGACACGTGGAAAGTCGGGTGGATTCCACTTAGTTCATCTGGCAAATCTAACCTATAGGCCACCTCTCCTACTCGAGCAATGATTCGGAAAGGGCCTATATATCGCGGACTCAACTTACCCCGCTTCCGGAACCGAATGATCCCTTTCCAAGGTGAGACCTTCAACATAACACGATCTCCCACCTGGAACTCAATCGGTCTGCGTCGTTTGTCGGCATATGATTTCTGTCGGTCTTTGGCCGCTTTCATATACGCTTTAATTCTTTCAAGCTTTTCAGTCGTAGCCTCTACCACTTCGACGCTCCCCAATTCTTTCTGACCAATTTCACCCCAACAGACGGGTGTTCTGCATCTTCTACCGTATAGCATTTCATAGGGTGGCATGCCGATACTGGCATGATAACTGTTGTTGTATGAGAACTCAGCTAACGGTAGATGGTCATCCCAACTTCCCCGAAGTCAATAACACATGCTCGGAGCATGTCCTCCAAAGTCTGAATGGTCCTTTCAGACTGACCATCAGTTTGAGGATGATAAGCCGTGCTAATATGTAATCTCGTCCCCATAGCATCGTGGAATTTCTTCCAAAATTTGGATGTAAACCGTGTGTCGTGATCAGATACAATCGACACCGGTACACCATGACGAGTCACAATCTCTTTGATGAAAAGATCAGCCAACTTCTCGGACGAATATGTCTCCCGCATCGGTAAGAAGTGAGCACTCTTCGTCAATCGATCCACAATCACCCAGATCGTATCATACCCTTTCGGGGTACGTGGCAGCTTTGTGATAAAATCCATGGTGATGTGTTCCCATTTCCATTCCGGTATGTCCAACGGTTGGATCTTTCCATACGGCTTCTGGTGCTCTGCCTTCACTTGCAAACACGTGAGGCATTTACTCACATACTCCACCACATCGCGTTTCATACCCGCCACCAATAATCTTTCTTCATATCTTGGTACATTTTGGTAGCACCGGGATGAATGGAGTATCGAGACTTATGAGCTTCATCCAAAATCTTCATTCGCAGATCCCCAAGACGAGGAATCCACATACGCCCAAACCGAGTTCTAACACCCGTTGCGTTTTCTCCCAACTCCGCGACCAGACCTCTCATGCGTTCAGAGTTAAGATGTTCGTCCTTTAAAGCCTCATCTTGGAACTCTTTGACCTGTTTCATTACGTCGGAGGTCATAATTAGCTGGTACGCCTTCACTCGAATTGGCTCGGGCCTCTCCTTTCGGCTAAGGGCATCCGCCACCACGTTGGCTTTGCCCGGATGGTAATGGATCTCACAATCGTAGTCCTTTATAAGCTCCAACCATCGCCGTTGTCTCATATTCAGATCTTTTTGCTCGAAGAAGTACTTCAAGCTTTTGTGGTCCGTGAAGATGGTGCACTTCGTCCCGTACAGATAGTGCCGCCAAATCTTCAACGCAAAAACCACAGCTGCTAGCTCCAAGTCATGAGTAGGGTAGTTAACCTCATGAACTTTCAGCTGTCGGGATGCATAAGCTATCACCTTTCCTCTCTGCATTAATACACACCCCAACCCCGAGTAGGAGGCATCAGAATAAACCACCAAATCTTCACTCCCCTCGGGTAACGCTAATACTGGAGCTTGGGTCAATCTCGTCTTCAATTCTTCAAACGCCTTCTCTTGAGCTTGACCCCATACAAATTTCACATCCTTCCGGGTCAACTTTGTCAGTGGAGAAGCAATTTTGGAAAAGTCTTGGATGAACCTTCGGTAGTAACCCGCCAAACCCAAGAAACTACGGATCTCGGACGGCGTCTTCGGAGACTTCCATTGCATCACTGCTTCCACTTTCGCCGGATCGACCATAATCCCATCCGGATTTACTACATGACCCAAGAATTGAACTTCACGCAACCAGAATGCGCACTTGGAGAATTTAGCATACAACTTCTCCCTTCTCAACGTCTCCAGAACTTCGCGAATGTGACCGGCATGCTCAGTCTCACTCTTTGAATAAATCAAGATGTCATCAATGAATACAATCACTGATTTATCCAACATCGGCCGGCACACCCTATTCATCAGGTCCATAAAAGCAGCTGGCGCGTTGGTCAGACCAAATGACATAACGAGGAACTCATAATGACCGTAGCGTGTACGAAAAGCTGTTTTAGGGATATCCTGCTCCTTCACCTTCAGTTGATGGTAACCTGATCGAAGATCTATACGTGAAAACCAACTAGCACCCTGAAGTTGATCAAACAAGTCGTCGATCCTCGGCAAGGGGTATCTGTTCTTTACTGTCAGCTTATTCAGCTCACGGTAGTCGATGCACATCCTCATACTACCGTCCTTTTTCTTTACAAACAGGACCGGAGCACCCCAAGGTGAGATACTCGGTCGAATAAACCCCTTATCCAACAGCTCTTGTAACTGCTCCATCAACTCTTTCATCTCCGTCGGGGCCAATCGGTATGGTGCCTTGGCAACAGGTTGGGCGCCTGGTACTAAATCAATCTGGAACTCGATCTCTCTGTCAGGTGGCAATCCCGATAAGTCTTCCGGGAACACGTCTGGGAACTCACACACAACCGGAACATCAGACAGTTGTGGTGCTGGCTTCTCTACATCTTTCACATAACATAAATAGGCGTTACATCCACGCCTCATACATTTCCCCGCCACTGCCATTGAGATCACTTTCGGAATCGTAGTAACCCGATCCCCATAAACTGTCACTGGACTACCGTCAGGCGCTGTCAAACTGATCATCTTCTTGCGACACACAATGTTCGCCTCGAAATCTGCCAACCAATCCATTCCAAGCACCAAATCGAAACCACCTAACGTCATCGCAAAGGGTTTAACTGGGAATTTGTGACCCTCCAGTTCTACATCACAACCCTCAATTACCTCTGAAATCCTGGTGGTTTTACCTATAGCAGTCTCTACATCAAACGGTACATCCACACGTCTACTACTAACGGGCAATTTGGCACAGAAAGCAGCAGAAATAAAACTCCTACTGGCACCCGAATCAAATAATACAGAGGCTAAAGTTTGGTTCACCAGAAACGTACCGGACACTACATCGGGGTCCGTCCTTGCCTCTTCCTGCGTCATCGTGAATGCTCTGGCACTCGCTTTCGACCCTTCACCCCCTGTCTTCTTCACACCGGAACCCTCAGATCTCGGCTTCTTGCAGTCTTTATTCATATGACCACTTTCCCCACAGTTATAACACCTCATCGCTTTACACTCTTTGGCCATATGTCCGGACTTTCCACACTTGAAACATACATTCAGCCCCATCTGCACTCACCACCGTGCTCTCGCCCACACTTCCCACATTTTCTCGACCCTGCACTTGTCACGACCATACGACGATCATCAACCCGTGCCTTCTTACTACTTGTCGGAGTATCACCCCGACCAAACCTCTTTCCCTGCCATTTCCTCTCATCACTTCCCTTCTTACTGCCCTCAGATTTCACCAACGCAGCTCGTTCATCGTACAACCTCCCAGCTAAATCCACCGCCGACCTGAAAGTACTGGGTCGGGCGGAAATCAAATGCCAACGAATTTCAGCTGGCAACCCCTGAATATACCGGTTAATCTTGCGAGACACCGGCGTCACTTGCTCTGGCACCAACCGTGCCATGTCGTTGAACTTGGTCGTGTATTGTTGGTGGGTCATTGTTCCCGCTTCCAACTGCAGGAACTCTCTCTCAACTCTGTCCATCTCTCGACGAGGACTAAACTCCTCGATCACCATTTTCTTCAACTCAGACCACTTCAATTTCCCAATGGCCCTGCTACCCTCGGCCTGGACAATGTTGTCCCACCAGCACAATGCCGTCCCCGTAAACGAGTGGGTAGCAAACTTCACCTTTTTATCCTCCTGGCAGTCACTGATATCAAGGACCGCCTCCATCTCTCTCACCCATTGGTGAGCATCAGCAGCTGTACCCGAACCATCGAAAGTCGGAGGCTTGCATCTCATAAATTTCCCGTAATCACAACCCCGGGCTGTCCCCCTAACCTGCTCTTCCTCCTCTTCTTCTTCGTCATCAGACAATACCGTTTCTGCCTCTGTCTGTTGCTGTCTACCGGAGGACCGTCTCCTCCCTCGTCTATCCTCCTCTCGTACTGCCTTTATCGCTTCGGTCATTACAGTCGGTAAGATCGTCTGCATAACCTGGTGCACTTCCTCAATCACTGCCTCTTTTACCGAGGCTCTCAACTTGGCGCTTTCGTCCGTTTCTTCCTGGTGAGGAATCTCGTTCTCCTCACGAACTACTTTCTCTTTCCTAAGTCTTCCTCGCGTGATACGCGGCTCATCACCACGTTCACCATCACGGGAAGCATCAGATGATCTATCACCGACCATCTTCTATCACACTGAAAGATTAAAACACCAACACGGTCATTCAAGGAAATAGCTCAGTTTATGTTAAGTACAGTAAGTCCCTAATTACAGTGGCCAGTTGTGATTAGCCACTTACTCTACTCTTCGTACCCCGAGCATCACCTATCCTGACTACATTAGTATCTCAGTCTAACAGTACACATAACTCACATCACATGCGCACATAATAACCAGTTACTCTTTAGGAAAATACCTGATGGCACGCGACTACTCAGATGGCATTCTCATTCTCCCTGTCCCATTCTCAGTTTAAGTTTAGGTTTATTATGAAAATTTACCCATTATACTTAAACTTTTGCTCTGATACCAACCTGTAAGGCCCCGCTCACCGGGCACCTTACTGTTGGATCTTCATCGCACATATAACTTACATAATGTATGTAATCATAAATCAACGTAGCGGAAATGATAAATTAAATACATTCTCATTCATTCATAAAAGTCATTACATCATTGACTCGATTACAAAATGCAGCTTTCCCTACTTTGTCTCTCCTCATAGGATCATACAGCGACCTCTAGAGGAGATATTAAGTTCAAAAACATAAAAATTATATTTTTATACTAAAGAATATTCCTTAGGTAATTCCGTACATCGGAACCCTGACGGAATACTCTTGACACTCCCATGCAACATATTTCGTTGCATGTGCTACGCGCACGCTTCCAATGCGTGGCGAACTTATCAAAATCTATAGGAGATTTCTTGAGTAATCTCGTTTATTCAGATCCTCAAGAAATCTCATAATGACATGCAACGTGATGTGTTGCGAATATTATGGACCCGCAACCCATGACGTTGCAGCATTATCAACTGGAGAATGCCATCCCAAAAGAGCTGAGTAGTCGCCTCGTGCCATCCTCAGCAACACTACCTGCGAACTGGAAAACACATAAAAGTCAGCGTTGCTGAGTGAGTTCTAGTTTTAATATAAAACATACTTTCATTCTCATTAACTGCTCTTTCATACATGTGTTCACACATCATACGTACACGTAGATAATATTATTATTATCTCATCATTCATTACTTACTTTCATTCGTGTACACTTCATCATTCTCGTTTACTTTCATACATACATACTTTACATACTTTCGTACGTACTTTATTTCATTCATATACTCTTCATCATTCTCATTTACTTTCGTACATACATACTTCACGTACTTTCGTACGTACTTCACTTTCATTCTTACATTCATTACTTACGTTCGAACATTCATTACATTCATTCATACTTTCATTACTTTCGTTCGAACGTTCATTACATCCGGTGACATGTACACTACATACATACTACTGGTGCTGGACCTGTGGTGGTTAGCCACGAACGTTGTGCACAAAGCTGATCCAGTCACCTGGGGTAAGTACATGCACCACTTATCTTTCACTTCACTACTAACATACGTTAGCCGAGTCTGTTGCAGCGCGCGACTGCTCACCTCAGTGACAATCTTATGATTGCCTGCTAACCGAGTCTCTTGCAACACGAAGTTGCTCACCTCATTATCAATCTCAATGATTGACCCGATGTACATCCTTCGGGGTAGCTAACCCGTACACCGTTGAGCTAACACCTGCCAGGGGTGTGCACCTCCTTCATTTGCTTGCAAGCCTTTCTTACTTTCTTTCATTAATGCATGCATTCATTCATCATGTTCCTCTTTCATTATCTTTCACTTTACGTTTTTAATACATTCGTTTCTTTCGTTCATTCGTTCACGTAAAGTTATTAAAGATAAGACACATATACATAAGGAACATACATACTCACATATCATCAGTATTCACCATCTAACATGGCAACATCATACATCATACTAACTTACATACATCATACATACACTTCTACATTCACTCACATCAGCCCTGTCCGGGCGACTGAACTACCACCAGTCGCATGTCCTCCATGCGACTGGGTCATGCGATTGGGCTACTCATGCGAATGGGTACTCAAACGTGCGATTGAACTTCCTTCCGTACGACTAAACTCTCTGCGACTGGGTTATATGCGACTAACTCTTAACCGTACGACTGAACTATTCTGCGATTGAGCTTATGCGACCGAAACCCTCTGTCGCATCACCTATCGTGCGATTGAGACTCAATCGGGCGTCTGAGTCTCAGTCGGGCGATTGGACATCAACTATTACTCATTCGGCCGAATGGCCCTTCAGTCGCATAACCCTAACTGGGCAGCGACTAGAGTTCTTCACAAACTGCAGTCGCGAACCCCCGTCCCCACAGTCATCATAAACTCATTTTTAGCCCATTTCGACCCTCCCAAGCCTTAGGGATTCCTACTAGGACCTCATACAAGCATATACTAGTCCTAATTCATAACATAAACACATTACTCAAGATTTACCCAAATGGGTCAAACTTTCACTATTTCAAAACTAGGGTTTTAATGTGTTTCCAGCCCCAAAATCGTTAGAAAACATGTAAATGAGGGGTCCTAGAACTCACATTGTCAGGTAGAAGTTGGTGAGCTTCGAATTAGCTTGCTTCTCGACAATCGGACAGCACCTTCCCCTCTTTCTTTCTCTTCTCAGTCTCTTTCTGCTCTCTTCCCGACTGAAAATGGGAGGAGAGTGGAGCTGCTCCCCTTTTATACCCACTTCTCAGTCGCATCTGGTCCAGGGGCGACTGGACCTTCAGTTGCATGAATACTATGCGATTGGACCTCAATCGCACATGTTCCATGCGGCTCATACTCCATTCGGGCGGTTGAACTCCAATCGTGCGGTTGAGCTTCAATCGGCCGAATAGCCATGCGGTTGATCTCCAGTCGCATAAATCACAGGCGACTGAGGCTCAGTCGCATAGCCTACCAAAATGTCAGACTTCCGGGTGTTACATGATGTAGCCCATACAGAGCCTTGTCCAACTTGTAGACTCTGTCCCGATGATAAGGATCTTCGAATCCCTCAGGTTGACTGACGTAGACCTCTTCATGGATTTTCCCATGCAAGAATGCACTCTTTACATCTAGTTGATAGACTTTGATCTTCATGTAAGATACATAGTCTAGAAAGATGCGGATTGCTTCCATTCTTGCTACTGGTGCAAAGACTTCATTGTAGTCGACTCCTTCGACTTGTCTGAAGCCTTGAACGACCAACCGAGCCTTGTTTCTAATAACGACACCTTGGACATCCTTCTTGCAACGTAGTACCCATTTGGTGCCTATCACCTTAACTCCTTTGGGCCGGTCAACGAGTGTCCACACTCCAAGCATCTTGAACTGTAGCAGTTCCTCTTGCATAGCATTGACCCAGGCCTCATCTTTCAGGGCATCGCTTACGTGTTTGGGTTTGACTTGAGATACAAAGCATTTGAATACTCCATCATTCATGTAGCCCTTTTCCATAATTGCAGCATAACCGGCAGAGTACAACTGATTTCTCGTCTGCACGTCAGAGTGTAGGTCTCTAATGATAGCCTCCTGTGGATGATTCATACTGATCCTAGTCACAGGTGTCGTAGGGACGACAACTTCAGTATCCAAATTTGAGACTGGAGGTTCAGTATCGTATTTCCTAATGCATGTTTAGCAGCTGGTGAGCTTTCCTCTTGATCAACATTATGCTCAATGCCTGTCTCAACTGCTTCTTCATCATCTGATGAGTCATCACTCTCGTCCTGATCAGCTGGTGAAGATCCCGATGATCCACTCGCAGGTGTTGAATTGCTGATATCCAGATTCGGTGTGTTTAGAACATCGTGCATCATCTGAGTAGCAATCTCTTCGTCTGAATCTATTTGAGGAAGGTTGAATGACTTGAAAAAGCCATCGTAGTCGAAGAACAACGATGGACCTTTTCCAGCAGGGGGAATGGTGAATCGTTGAACGTCGACATTGCACCATACTTCGACCTGACAAGTTGAGTTGTTATAAACTCGTTTATCTGGTATGTTGTATCCTAGAAAGATCCCCTGATCTGCCTTTCACTGAACTTACTTCCGGAGTTTTCTTCAGTAACGTACATGGAGCTCCAAATGGTTCCAGATACTCCAGGTTAGGTTTACGTTTCTGAAGCGATTCATAGCAAGTCTTCCCATGCCTCTTGATAACTGACACATGATTGAGTGTGTAGCATGCGTTGGCAACAACTTCATTCCAGAACTGCACTGGCAGCTTTGAATCTACCAACATAGTCCTGGCAGTCTCGATCAAACTCATGTTCTTCCGCTCAGCAACCCATTCATCTGTGGTGTATATGCAGAGGTGAACTGATGAACAATTCCCTTTTCTTTGCAGAAAGCATCCATCCACTGATTCTTGAACTCTGTTCCATTGTCTGAACAAATCTTCCTAATCTTCAGCTTGTAGAGAGACTCCAGTGTAGTAACGAGCACCTTGAATTCCGGCGATACTCTTCGTGCTGACGGGACCGAATAGATCCATGTGCAATAGCTCCAGGGGCATCTCGATAGAATTGACGTGCTTGGTCTTGTGAGATTTCCTGGTCTGCTTTCCCTTCTTGCATGAGACACAATAATCAGGAAGTTTGAAGTTCTTAACAGGAACTCCATCAACTAAGTTGTTATGAATCAGATGATTCATCTTCCTGTGATTAATGTGTCCCATTCTCCTGTGCCATGAGATGGAATCCTTCTCTGTAGCTTTAGACAAAAATCATTGAACAGTGGACACACTAGTAGAAGCATTAGACATATCTAGAACATACAGGTCATTATACCTAGATGCTGACATTAATACCTGCTCCTCTGGAATCTCCATCTCTTTCTTCAGAATGTAACACTTCCGATTGTCAAACATAACTTTGAAGCCCTTATCACAAATCTGAGACACTGAAAGCAAGTTGTTTTCCAATTGTTGAACGAAATTAACTTTATCAAACCTTACCTTTTCATTACCTACTTCTCCTTGTGCGGTAATTTAACCTCCTTTGTTTCCAGCAAATGAAAGGTGTCCCCCTTTAATTTGTTTGACACTGTAAAGGAGAGACTTATTTCCAGTCATGTGTCTGGATGCTCCACTATCTACTATCCATGTATTGGTAGAAGCACTATAGCGGAGAACCTGCACATAATAGAAAATAATTAGTTAAGGAGGGGGACCCAAGCCTTGACTGGCTTGGGTTTTGCAGAGGCATCCACATCATGAACTCGACCCACTGTCATTTATCTGTAGGTGGGACCTCAATCTTCAACTTATCCAAGCTTTCACACACTTCAGGTGTTTTGGCTTTCCACAAACCATCCTTGTGAAAGGATTGTTTATGGTAAACCGAAGACTGATTTACAGTTTGAACCTTAGATTTAGTTTCAAAGACAGGTTTCACCTCAGGCATCACAGACTTGCCAGTGGCTTGTCTGTGTTGTCTGTGTTGTCTATGGTGTTGAGGTGAGGTAAAAGACCTAGAAGGTGTTTTAGACCTAACAGGTGTTTTAGACCTAACCGGAGTCTTACATCTCTGTTTTGAAACCAGTTTAACTTCATTGTCTAGTTCAATTTTGTGTTTGGGTGTCTGATAGCGTGGACAGTTTGAGGAGATGTGACCGCATTTTCCACAAGTATAGCATGATCTCGTTTCAACAGGACTAGGAGATCTCTTGTGGGGTGGTGAGTAAACTTCAGGTACTGAATTTTTGGTCTCACTCCTTTGACTTTTACCTTCCTTGACAAATTTTACTTGTTTAAAGTTATGGGTGTTTTGTCTTTGAAGATGATTGTTATCTAGCTTAACAGGTTTAGTTTGAGTGGTTTTGGAAATCTTAGGTTGTGAGGTAGCAGATTTTGGACCCAAGAGATGCTTGAACATTCTCTTCCACCCTGTTGCTAGTTGTGCCTGATGTTGATGTTGACTGATTAGCAGCCGGAGAAACAGGTTTAACTGCCGTGTCCGGATCACTGACTAGAGGAGTAGTCACCACATGGTCATTTATTGGATTATTATTAATAGGACGTTGTTTGGTGTTCAAAAGGATCTCATGTGGTGGAGGCACAACCTTATATCCCAAACCTTCCCCATTGTTGCGTTCCTTAAACAAGTTTTTCAGAATATGTGAAGAACTAGCTAGAATGTGAAGTTTTTGTTTTAAAGACTCATTTTCGACTTTTAAAACAACTTTTTCCTTTTTAGTTTCTTCAATAGTCTTTAAATAGAACTTAATGTCATTTTCTTGGTTAAATGCAGCAACTTCAGTTTCTTTTAATTGTTTCTTTAACGCTTCAATTTTCTCCTTATAGCTGCTCTCGTTTTGTTTTAGAACTCTGTTTGCCTCAGTGCACAATTTTAAGTCATTTACTAAGTTATCATTATGGTCTAATAACCAAGCAAATTTCAGATCAATCCTTTCCCTAAATTTATCACATTCAACACAAGCATGTTTAATAAACAGATCATCCTTTGTTTCTACCTGTGAAGATGTAGACGTTCCAGCCATGAAAGCATTTTGAGGTTCCGGTTGTGCTTCAGCTTCAGCATTCAGTTTATTTTCAACAAGTTGATTTACAACAGCTAAGGTCTCATCCACATCAACAGTGTCTAGCTCAACTGAGTTCTCCCCCTCACTCGCTGAGTCTTCATTCAGATCTTCAACAGATGTAATGTTGGCTTCACTATGTGTTAAGAAGCGGAAGGACCATTCCTGTCCTTCATCACCTTGAGCAACCATTGCCTTTGAATCACTGTTGGTTGAAGCTGTCTTTTTCTCTTTATCTTGTTTGTTGAAGGACGAGAACGGGTTCCCATTGCCAGTCTTCTTCGGTTTGACACATTCCCACTTGAAGTGACCTTTTTCACCACAGTTGAAACAGGTGACTTTAGACTTGTCGAATCCGAAAGTAGTATCTTTGGTAGCCACTAAATTCTGGCCCGTCTTCTTCACAAACTTCTTTGCTCGTCGCACAGCACTTGCGAGAGCCCACATTATGTCCATTCTTTCCAGTTCATTTTCATCCACCTGCTCGTAGTCTTCATCAGCCAGGTGGCAGTTTCCAATCTTCCTACAACCAAACCATCATAAGAATGAACCACCGCAGCAAGGAGGTCCATGTGTTCCTTAGCCACTTCCACAGTTACTTTTCCCAGATTTTCTTTCACTAACTTTGTTGCTTGAGCAACTGTAGGACTTTGTTGAACCCCGGATGATGCATGTGACTCACCACCAGACGATGAGCTTTGACCAGTTGCAGATGATGCATTAGACACAAAGGCAGTCTGCAGAGGGGCACTGGAAGATTTCACAGTTGGAGTAGGAGTAACATTGTAGAGAGATGGATCCTGAGTGTATGCTCCTTTCTTTGTCTTGTACTTGTGTCTAACTTCTTCTTCTCTCAGTTTCAGGATGAAGTCATTGATATCCAAAGTCTCCAGCACTGAGTTGTATCTTAGAGTGGAAATGAATGAATCCCACTTCTCTGGTAGCCCATGAGCCAAGCTTGCCACTTTTTCTTCTTTGGACGCTGTAACACCATGAGTGTGAAGTTCACTCATCAAATGGGTTCACTAATCAAATGGTAGAAGCGATATATGATATCATCCAAGCTTTCATTCCCAATAGAAGAGAAATTATCAAACTCTTTCTTCAATGCATTAGCCTTCAGTGACTTTAGTGTTGAATTACCTTCATATCTCTTCTCAAGAGCCTCCTATAACCGTTTGCTCTGCTTATGTTCTGAATATTGATGAAAAATATCTTTGGGAATTGACTGGGTTAACATGGCATAGGCTTTCTTCTCTGCATTGTATGCAAGCTTTTGTGAATCACTTAGTCTAGTCAAAGTCAGGGGTATGCCATCAGCACCAACTGGCATAGTGTAGCCGTTTCAATAGCATTCCAGAGATTGGTATCCACTCCATTCAGATGAATCTCAAACCTTTGTTTCCATTGAGGAAATTCATCAAGAGACAATAGCTTAGGTGGTTTATTATGGTTCTCGATCTCATTTTCCAACAGTAAGAGGTTTTGGATCCTGGAGTCCTTCCCTGCCGAGAATGCAAAGTTCTCTGAGTCCATAATGAAGTAGTCTTAAACTTGAAAAGCAAACTGTGTATGCGACTGAGAGAAGGCGACTGAGGGATGACTGAAACACAATCGCGTGATTGAGGTTAGTCGTACGACTGGGCAGGCGATTAGGGCTGTTGTGCGAATGGACAGACCGACTGAGTCAATCGTGCGATTGAACGAGCGATTGAATTCAGTCGTACGATTGGACTGGCGAATGGAGTTCAGTCATGTGATTGAGTTAATCGTGTGACTGAGACTGCTGAAATCGAAATTTTCACACACTTTGACCTAAAAACGCAATTTTTTACACCCTGGACGGCTGCAACTCGAAAAAGACTCAATTTTTAGAACATGCACATGCAAAAACTTGATTTTGAGAAGAAAGAACAAATTTTTTTGCTTAAAAACATTGACTTTTTCAAAAACAAGATTGAATCCACGAAGAATCAAGTGCCAAAGCTCTGATACCACTTGTTAGGACCGTGTACGGACGGAGTACTAACTGATTCTACGTGAAACCAAATCAAATAGCACGGAATTCTATTTGATTGGCGATCCAATCAGGGAGAACGTTATCCGGATCAAACCTAATGATTAGAAAATGTTAAGAATGAAGTAGGAATGATCTGAAACGCTCTGTGAAGTTGGAAGGGACGCTCTGTGCGAACTGGGACGGCTAGGGTTGTCAATTATCGAAGTCTGCCTTTTTTCACGAATTAAATGGTATTTATAGGTTACAGCTTTCATTCGTACAACTGAGCCAAGCGACTGGATCAGTCGTGCGACTGAGTCATACGATTGATTCATTCGTACGACTGAGTCAGTCTTATGACTCAATCGTGCGATTGATCCAATCACCTGGTTCAGTCGTGCGATTGGCCCATTCGCATGGTCCAGTCGTGTGACTGAATCAGAATACTTGGTTAAACACATTCGTGAACCTTTAACGATTCAAAACTATGTCTAACAGCTGTAAACCTATATAATATGTTCATATATGCGTGTAATAATGAATGATGTTAATAGATAGGACATTAAACAACTAATAAACATTCATAGAAGAGTTTTTCATTTCATTGAGAAAACATCACATATGTGTTACAAGATGAAAGTCTATTACATTGAAGATCACTAGACTAGACCTAGGGACATGTGTACTAACAAAAAGAGCCTATTGTTTTTAAACCTTAAGCACTTGAACTCACCAACTTTATGTTTACACAAAATTATTTTGAGCATGTCTTTCAGGTTCAACTAGAGAATTAGATGAGCAATAGAAAAGATCTAAAGCTAAAGCAAGAGTTGAGGATAGTTGTAGAAGGCAAAAGTTGAGCCTAGAAGCCTTAGATACAAAAGACTCAAGTAATGTTTGATCAAGAGCCTAATAATGACAACTTTAGATTGTTGATTGGGGTACTTCGTGTATTGGAATCAAGCAAATACCCTAGTGTAAATTTTATAAGATGCTATGTAATAACACGTTTGTTTTCTGCTATGTTTGGTTGTTTTTTACTAATCGTTATGTCCCGCCCCTCTGGGCCCGGGGTGTGACAACTTTTAAGTAATAATAATAATTATACCTAAATATATCAACGTTGAAGACAAGGTTAGAAAAGAGGCTTTCTAATACCCGCCACATCACTATATTAACAAATAGAAAATATTATGAGTAGTAAATATGTAGTTTTTCTTAATATTAACACAATAATTTTTTTTCTCTAAAATATTAAAAACCCACCTTTGTTTTTTTTACAATTTACTTTTAAACCCCTAAGGATTTTTTGAACCTAATAACAACACTTTCTTCCTTTTTTTCAAATTGATGCCTACTAATTTTTTTTAAATTACACATTTAAGCCTTCAAGTTATGTTAAATTTACATTTAATCATGTGAACTTTTTTAAATTTATATGTAAGTCTTCGAGTTATGTCAAAATTATATTTAATCACCTTAAATTTTTAAGTTTTATTCTTAAGCATTCAAGTTATATTAAATTTTCTTTTAATCAATTTACAGTAAAGCTTAGTAATTATAGTAAAGTCATTATGCATTGTTGAAGAACATGGTATTTTGGACATATCACTACATTTTATTCAAAAAGATTTATTGCAGACATTTTGTTCATCTTCCAGCATCTTTTCAACGCGTTGTTGAAGACCCAAAAGTCTTTCTTTGTTCAGTGCAGCTTCTGATCTTAATTTCTTCTTAAGAACTTTGACTTTGGCTTATGCAGCTTCAAGATCTGTTAAAACTTTATTATAATCTGCCATTTGTAAAAAAATCCCAGGTCTGTCTACTTTCATATTAAAAACCCTACAGGAGAAGAACACCCAATGCGAAAGAGCCGGACAATAGGAGACATCACACTTGTGTTCGCTACGGTGGTACCCAATAGCCCATTGCCACGGCCACAGGTCTGTGTTTGCTCCCTTGTAGAATTTCAGATTGTATGCCTTTGAAATTCTAGTTTCCTCTTCAGCTCTTTCCAATCAACAATCATTTCATACTTACGTTTAATGCTTTCATTTGTTTGAGACTTGAGGGTTTTTGGGGTTTACAGTTTGAGTTTCTTGATTTTAAACGGTGTACTGTTGGGTAATCGGTAGTTTGTGTATTGGCTTTCGAACATGTAAAGTGTTTGGGGTTTTGGTTTTTGAAGAATTTGGTGAATCTTTTGATGTGGGTTCTTTTTGTTTACAACTGATTTCGCCCTAAATTTCTTCAAGAATCGTAACTTGCTTTTGGGTTTTTTTCTATACTTTATGGGTTTTGTTTTTATAACACCGCCTTTCTCTATTCACTACCACCTCTCCACCACCTCTCCTCTGGCGGCTCTCGGTGGTCGGCAACACCGAACACAAAGGACCTTTTCTTCTTCTTCTTCCACCGTCAGCAAACCGCAAACCGCACCACTACTCCTGCCGCCGCTAGAAACCACCCACCCACTACCCGCTACCATACCGGAGGCCTTTTTCTATCTTAGTTTTCAGGTCATAACAGCTGCAGGACAAAGATTCACACACCAGTTCCGCTCACGCGCCGTCATGTTACCCCAAGCGCCACCGCAACATGCACATGTGCCACCGCAGCAGGCATACATGCCGCTGTAGCTGGCACATGCACCTCCAACAAAATTTTTGCCAGGTTACGGTTTTTTTCTAGAATTCATACCAACACACACTATTAGTATTCCTACTTTTAAGTTTTTTCTGTTGTTCATCGTAGTGCTGGACTTCTATAACCTATTCTACTCACTTGTTTGTAACTTTTCATTCTTCTTGATTGACACTATACCAACATTTTACCTGGTTACTTGGTTCTTGACTGGGTCCAAGAATGATATTCTCTGTTGATGTGTTTTCAACAAGGATCGAATATGATGATTAAGTCAATGATTAAATAACGGAAATATATAATCAAAGAACATTAAATGCTGAATTGATACTCATAAATGCTTTGAATATTGACTAGTGGTAGACAAGTTACAGTGGGCGCTAGGGTTTTCAATATAGTGAATTGATAACCTTAAAACCTTGTAACTTGAGTACTATGTTTCTTATGGACAAAAAACATACATAAGATGGATATTCTGTTCTATTTATAGGCTGTCATAAAGCCAATACAAAATGACAAAACTACCCTGATAACTATATCAAAATACTAGTCTAAGTACAAAAAGGTAACAAACATTTGTGTGTGTTCATCCGCGTTAACTAATACAGATTTCTTGGACTTTATCAACATTTCTTCTTTGTCTTCAGCATTAAGTGTTTGATCATCAGCATTGACAAATGTAGATGAACAAACACTTGTCAGCATTTCTTCTATACATCCACATTAGTTAATACGAAAGAACAAATACTTAACAACATTTGTTTAAACTGTTCGTATTTGTATATGCTGGAGAACAAACACTTGTCAGCATTTGTTCATTGGTCATCCGCATATACAAATACGGATAGCCAACACTTGGTCTTTATTATTCATTCGCATATCTTCTTGGACTTGTGGGATTTCACTAGCAAATCAACCATCACACACCTCTTGAATTGGCATGTATGATTCTTTTAGGGTCTAACAATACTCCCCCTAAGGATTATACAACCTAAGTACTTCAAGGGTTTTATGATGGATGAGGTTGTGAAGATTCTGTTGGGTCTTCTTCTGATGCTTGGACTAGTGATAATGGAGCTGAACTTGGGTCTGGTAGAGATGGATTCAAGATGGCTTTGATCATGTTAGAAAAATCTCTTGCATCTTTCATATTTTCTCGGCTCAGTACATGTATCTTCATTTGGCTCACAGTGTCTTAAAATTTTAAGTGAATCCAAAGAATGTCGAAACTCAATTTAATTAGATCGACCTAATTAAAGAGTTAACTTTGTTCAATTACAATTTAGTTACGCTCAATTAATATTAATCAACCTTAAGTAAAAAGCAATAAAATTTGGATCTCCTCAATTAAAATTAAATGATTTTTCAAAAAATTTCAATTAAAACTCGATGAAACTAATCAAACTATAATTCTCACTCAATTGATTCAATTAAGAAAAACGGGTTTAATTAATTAATGTTTTAACAAATCAAAATTGATATTTTCTTTTAAAACACAATTTTTGTCAGTCAAGGGATAAAAAAATCAAAATTGGAATCTCTTTTAAAAACAAATGCACTTTATATCAGTCATCCAAAAAACTAAAAGTCAAAATTGACAAATCTATAACATCAATAGCACAAGTCGGTCAAGTGGTTTTATAGGAATTTCCCGATTGCTTTCTCTACTCTTCCTCGCACACAATCTCTCGATCTCTCACTCTCACAGTCTTACCGGTGAAATGCCAGCAACATTTATCGGCGAGGTTTTGGTGTGGTGAGTTGAAATCGACTGGTAACAGTGAAGGAACCTTCGATTGGTGTTCGGTGGTGGTCGAAGATGGTCGATTGGTGTTGTCGGTCGATGGTGGTTGGGGTTAAGGTCGAAGATTTGACCGAGGATGATGATGGTCGATGGTGGTTGTCGGTGGATTGGAGGTTGTCGGTCAACGTTTAGGTGGTTGAGGTCAATGATGATGTTGAAGGTCGATTGGTTCGATGATGATCGATTGTTATTGTCACCGGCGAAGGTGATCTGGGGTGGATAGGTGTTCGGTCGACAAGGATGGTTCATTGGTGTCAATAGTTGGTCAGGGTCGGTTGATTTTATGATGATGATAATGATATTCAATGGTGATTGGTGGTTAATTTGCGGTTCATTCGACAGGGAATAGGTTGCGGTCGATGCTTCTACGGGGTAATCAAGATACTGAAGATGGCTTATGATAGGACAAACCTCAAAAGAGAACAAAGAAAGAAGAAGAAGACTCCTTCTAATTCGGGTAGTATAGTAAAGCTTGAGGTGGATGTAGATGGATCTCTACTGATCCACAGAGATGGGTTGTCTACTATTAGTGTGTGGGAACTATTATCTCTAAGGAAGATGCCTATTGAAGCCATCTCTTTCTCCTCCTCAATCTCCTTAGGAGTAATTTTCATCTTCCCTTTGTCACTCAGAGGCTTGTGTGACTCAGGGTGGAGAGGGCTTTGCCCTTCATTATCTGATTTAGCCATCAGGCTCTGGCCAGAGAGAGGTTATGAAACACCTTCACCAATTGGTGCCTCATTTAGGGCACATGAAGTTGAAGTGGTGGTTTCTGAGACAATGCTCATAGGTTCAGTTACTAGGCCTTTAGTCAAGGTTTCCCTTTCGAAGCAAATCTTAGGTTCCACCTCAACATCCAGTTGACCAATGACATTGCCTGTTTGCATTTGTCTTCTTCTTTGTCTGAGTACTTCAATAATCTAGTCTTGAATTCTCTTAGCTAATATGTCAGCCTACCTATATTGAGTTGGGTTGACAAGTGGCATATTGACAAGAGAAAGACTGTCATAGAAGTTCAATGTCTGAAAGTTGAAGATGATGTCCTTGAAATCTATGAAGTATTAGTGCTCTTCTATCAGCACTGTACCTCCACCCTTATATTTCATTTGCAGCTCCATAGGGTAGGGATGACATTGCCCTTGGCATATCCTCCTCAAATAGACTTTGTATAAGAGAGTCTACATCAGTGTGAACTTGAGGAGGTTGTTGAGTATGGATAATTGCAAGCGAGGGTGGTGAATCCTTAATGTCCATACTTTGAGAAGGACTTCCAGATTCTATGATTGTCATAATTTCCTCTTCCTTTTTGGTATCATCAACCACTTGCATAGGTGAGCTGGAGGTTAAGTCTATCAAATCCTCAGGTTCTTGTGTTTCTGGTTGAATCCTCCTGAAGGGTCTCCTAGCTAGTTGATCCTTGAGATCAGAGATCTCAAGTTGCTGATCATTGACCCTTCTTTGCAAGGTAGTCACTTGAGATTCTAAGTGACTGACCTTGGAGACTAAATAAGTGCATGTTTTGGTCAATTTTTGCACTTTTAGTATGAGTTTTTCCTTATCTTCAGTAGAAGAATCACTAGGGGATGAGAGAATTGGACCTAAGTCTTCTTCCTCATCACCAGCTTGTTGTTCTTGGCTGCTGGATTTCCCCTGCTCACTGACATCTTCAATTGAAGTGTTAATGGGCTGGGTTGCCATGGTTAAGGTCTTAATGATGTAATCACTTGCAGAAGTGAGAGTCTCTTCAATATGGATCTCCTAAATATGTTTAGGAAGATCCACCTTAGTAGGGGGTGGATGATGTGGGCTAGATATGGGGGACACAGGAGTACTCATCTCTTTTTGAGCAAGGAAAGAGAAGAGAGATTCATGATACTCACTGAGTTCATTTCTTCATCATCATAGAATTCTAGGTTGGTTATTGGTTGGTTTAGATTAAGAGGTTATGGGTAGTAACTTTCCCCTGAAGGTTGTTCACTAGAGTATTGAGACTTTATGTAAAGGCTTAAGGCTTCTTAGGTTATGAGCTCTCCAGTCTGATGAGAAACCTCATGACCAATTATTAGAGAGATATGAGTGGTTTGCTCCTTAAGCGAAGTGGGAGCTCCAGTTTCCACTTCCTCCTGTATGGGTGGTGATATGGGGGCCTGCACAAGTTGAATAACTTATGCAGGGGTTTGTTTGGATTTCCTCTTATAGGTGATGGTTATTTCTGGCTGTATGGGTCGTCTTAAAGTAGAAGGTGTGGGTCAACACTAGCTGGTGCTGCTAGGTTGTCACCCTGAGTAATGAGCTCTAACATTATTGGGACCAGGGCTGTTTCTACCCCTGAGAAGCGCACAGTAGGCTTTCTTATCGTCTTGAAGATGTCAGGCTTCATCTGTCCCAATTTTAGAATCATTCCTGTCTCCCTCAATTATGAGCCCAGTTCACAGTTAAGAATGTGTAGGAAAGATATAATACTCTAAGATGTCCAAGTTTGCAAGTAAATTATTGTACAAAAATTGTGAATACCCGAACTTGACCCCATGAACCATTCTATGGACTATGAAAGAGAGGTCTTCTGGAATTTGGTCCCATCCAAAATGTTTGTTAGACAAGCTGTGGATAATGACATGGAGGAGGTACTTCCATTGAGAGGAAACCTTCCCTTTCCTGAATGTTCTAACTGAGAAGTCACCTTCATAGCCCATCTGCTCAAAGGAGTGGTTAACAGCAGACTTTAGGAAAGATAGTTCACCTTTTGCATCATCCAGCTGTAGATGAGAGTTTATGGAAGTTGGAGTGATGAAGATTATCCTCCCCTACACTATGGCAGATAGTTTCTTCTCCTCATCCATGGTGACCTCTTGGCAGGTCCTCCAAAAGTCTAAAAGTTTATTCTCATAGAGTGGAGATTCAATTATGAGGGAGGTAAAGTAGTGAGATAGAGAAAGAAAGCGTCAAACCTCTCAGAAACTTGGATCTTTCTCAAAGTTCAACAAAGCAACTTGAGTGTGTTGCCTGTGAAGATGCATAGAAAAATCAGGTTGGTTATTATGGTCAAGGTTGGCCATTTGAGATAGCTTTGAGGTGAAGAAAGATAAGAACAAAGGCGGTGAGTGGGAATTTAGGTTTAGAGAATTTGGAGATGAAGAAGATAGTGAAAGAGGGGGAACCATTGGGTATATTTATATGAAATAGATTTGAGACAAAGTTAATGTAAAAGAATAAACTTTGAAATTCGAATGTTGATCCCACCTCTGATAAAGTGCCCAAAAAGGTAGTTTTCTTGGAAGGCAAAAATCTTCCAAAGATAATTTATCTTCGGATGTTTTGTCAAAAACTTCCAAAGCGAAATCTTGACTTCGGAAGATATTCCTTAGCTTTGTAAAATTTTGCATTGGACAAAAAATTATTTGAAGTATTTTCTCTTTAGAGGAATATTTGGTTTCAGAAGATATTAGAGCTTGGAAGTTTTATTCTTAAGGAGAATAAATCTTCCAAGACATAATTTCTTTTGGAAGAAATTTGTTCTTCAAATGCATATAAGTACTTAGAACATATTTTGGTTTCAGAAGAAATATCAACATTTCTTCTGAAGATAAATTTCTTATAATTAGTTATCTGATTTGAAGACTTAAAATTCTTTCGAAGGCAATGGTAATATCTTCCAAAAGAAAATATATCTATGATTCTCAAAATTCTAAGGAATATCATTTGAAAAAGTTTTTCTCCCAAGATAAACTGGGCTTATGTAGATGATTATCTAGATAACTTAGGACAGATAATTTCTTTTAGAAATAATATTGATTAAGTTTTAAGAAAATCTATTCAAGGTTAATAATCGCAATAGTTGAAACAAGATATTTAAATCTCTGTTTATCAAAATAATTTATGAATAGATCAGCATATTGTTCATTTGTGTTAACCTTGACTAGTTTTATCAATCCTTTTTCATAATTATCTCTAGTTAGATGATACCTGATGTTGATGTGTTTTGTCCTTGAGTGCTGCACAACATTCTCTGTGATAGATATAGCAATATTGTTGTCTATGTGGATGGGAGTCTTTTTGAAGTTATAACCACAGTTCAGTATCTGATTCTGAATCCAAAGCACTTGAGCACAGCAGCTTGCAGCAGCAGTGTGTTCAGCTTCAACAGTTGATGCAGATACACAGGATTGTTTCTTGCATTGTCATGAGACTATCCTTCTACCAAGGAATTGACATCCCCTAGATGTGGACTTTGCAGTCATGTTACAGCCACTATAGTCACTATCTGTATAGACATACATATTAAAGTCAGAATTCGTTGGATACCAAAGCCTAGCTTAGGGGCACCTTTGAGATATCTTAGAATTCTTTTGACAGCAACCAGGTGTGACATCTTGGGGTTGGCTTGATATCTTGCACATATGCATGTAGCAAACATAATATCAGGCCTGCTAGCTGTAAGATACATGAGAGACCCAATCATAGCCCTGTAAAGATGTTCATCTACACACTCCCCCTCAAGATCACGTCCAAGGTAGTGGTTTCAGGCTATGGGTGTCTTTGCAACCTTACATTCAGTCATGTTGAATCTTGTAAGTATGTCTTGTACAAACTTTGACTGACTTATGAAGAAGCCATTGTCAACTTGCTTCACTTGAATTTCTAGAAAGAAATTGAGTTCCCCCATGGCACTCATTTCAAATCTATTCTTCATCAGCTTCTTAAAGTCTTTACAGAGGTTTGGATTAGTTGACCCAAAGATAATGTCATCTACATATACTTGAACCAGCATCAAGTCATTCCCTATTCCTTTGATGAAGAGAGTTCCATCTATAGTACTCCTCTTGTAGCTATGTTGATAGAGATACCAAAATAGTGTCTCATACCACTTTCTTGGAGCTTGGTGCATCCCATAAACAGCTTTATCAAGCTTGCAAACATAATCAGGATGATATGGGTCTGCAATGCAAGGTGATTGTTTGACATACACCTCTTCATCAATCACTCCATATAAAAATGCACACTTGACATCAAGTTGGTAGACCTTGAAGTTCTTGGATGCAGCAAACGCCATGAATATCCTAACAGCTTCAAGTTTTGCTACACGAGCAAAGACATTAGTGTAATAAATTCCTTCTTCTTGTGTGTACCCTTGAATAACCAGTCTTGCCTTGTTCTTGATGATAAGTCCTCTATTATCTTTCTAATTCCTAAACAACCACTTGGTTCCTATGATAGTCTTACCTTGAGGAAGAAGACACAGGTTCTAAACCTTTTGTCTTTTGAATTAAAGGAGCTCCTCTTGCTTGCGTCAACCCAACTTACATCCTTCAAAGCCTCATCAATTTTCTTTGGCTCTATCTAGGATAAGAAACAAGAGTATAGACAAACATTTTTGTTATAGGGTTGTCCTCTTGTTCTCACCCCCTTTTTAATCTCCAATGATGTTTGTGGTGAGGTGTGACTTGTGGATCCTAAGTTGAGGGATCACAACAAGTTGATTAGACATATCTAAATTTGGGAAGTTTAGATCTGGCAATGAAGTATCTCCCACCACATCAGCATACTTATGAAGAAAAGCATGATCCAATGAATATGCTACATCATTGATGTTGTCTTCAATGGTGTCATTATCAGCATCAAGAAATTCCTGATTACTGACACCAACACCATTTCCTCCTACATTTGAAGCTCTTTCATCTGTGTTTTGTGCTTCTAAGCTAGAATTTTTAGGCACTTCATATGTATCAGCTTGATTTGTTATTTTTGTTCTAATAGTAACTTCATTTGTAGGGTTAGTTACCACTGGAGCTGAAGTAGTAGTCTTTCTTGCTATTCTTAGATTAAATCTTTGGTCTGGGACTTCTGTTGATAGATTACTGGTAGATCCTAAAACACTCTCACAAGATTTGTTAAAACAGTTGGTAACTAAATCAAGATCAAATAGGCAGTCAGGACCAGAACCTTTCACACAGGGAGTGTGCTCATTAAAAATAACATTGGCTAATTCTTCAACTACTCTAGTTCTGAGATTGTATACTATATAAGCCTTAGCTTGGGAAGAGTATCCACTAAAGTGTCCATCATCTAATTCTCAACAAACTTAGCTACTTGATCTTTGGTATTCAAGATGGTGCAGGGACATCCAAATGATCTGAGAAAACTAATAAAAAACCTTCTTTTTGCCACAGTTCATAAGAAGTCTTACCATGAGTTTTGACTACTAAAACTCTGTTCTGCACATAGCAGGCAATGTTAACTACCTCTGCCCAGAAGGTGATGGGTAATTTAGAGTCAGACAACATGGTTCTTGCAGCTTCAATAAGTGTCATGTTTCTCCTCTCAGCAACACCATTTTGCTGAGGAGTCCTTGGAGCACTATACTTTCTTGCAATACCCTTTTCATAACAAAATGTGTCAAGGATTTTATTCTTGAATATAGGTCCTTGATCACATCCTATGATCTTGACCTTGTGATCACTTTGATTATCAGGTTTTAGAATGAAGTTCTTCAATATCTCAGGAGTCTTATCCTTAGTTCTAAGGAAGATTCAACCCAAGTGAATCTTGTGAAATAATCTATGATCACTAAACAGTATAAGGTCCTTCCTAGACTCATTACACTAGTAGGCAAAGAGATCCATGTGTAATAAGTGTAGGGGAGTAGTGATAGAGCTCTTTTCCTTTGGCCTGTGAGACACCAAGTGTTGTTTCTCTTCCAGGCAAGCAACACAGTGATCATCACTTGTAAATTCCTTCTTTGGCATTCTAGTTACCTAATCATTCTTAATTAACTTATTCATGTCCTTAAAGTTTACATAGAACATTCTTTTATGCTAAAAGAAAGACTCATCAGTATTTGCTTTAGATAGAAAGCAAGAAACTTCTCCTGAAGGAGATGTTTCCTGCAAATCTATATTATACATGTTCCCTTTCCGGGGTTCTTTAAGCAAGATATGCTCTTGAGGAATGACCACCCCGGGCTTGAGAACAACGCACTCATGCTTAGTGAAGAGCATGTTTTGTATTTGGTCACAAAATTGGGATACACTCAGTAAATTATACCCAAGCTCCTTAACAAAGTTTACCTTTTCAATGCTGAGCTTACCATTTATGACCCTGCCCCTTCCTGTAATGTAACCTCCAGCATCTTCTCCAAAAGCAACCGACCATTCATCAATTTTCTCAAAGTTTTGAAGCAAAGAGCCATTGCCTGTCATGTGCCTAGAACAACCACTATCAATAATCCATATATTCTTCTTGGTCTGCAGCTATTCCTACGCAATAAAAGAGAGTTAGTTACATTTGGTAACCCAAGCCTCATTGATCTTAGGCTCTTCAAAATGAATTGAAGACAATACAACAGTAATTGATCCTATGCTAAGACTTTGGGGACATTCGCTATTGTGAATGCAGAACTTTTAGTCACATGGTCTTCCTTTATCTTCCACTGTAAGGCCCCGTTTCCGGGCACCTCACAGCTGGTCATTCATCGCACATAAAACATACAATTATTTAAATCATAGTAGCAGAAATTAAACAAAACCATTTCTTATATTTTAATGACGACTTTTGCAACGTAATACAATACTGTTAACTGTTACAAAATATTATAAATTGCATTACATCACAAAAATGTCATTATTATACGAATGGATGCCATCACAAAAATGCCAAGTAGCTGCCCCGTGCCATCCTCTGCAACTATTACCTGCCAACTGGAAAACACATAAAAGTCAGCATTGCTGAGTGAGTTCTAGTTTTATAAATAAAATACTTTACTTTTATACAACCTTCTTTACTTTCATACGTGGTCATGCATCATACGTACATATAGAGAATATTACTTTTACTTTCATTAACATTGATCATACTTCATCATATTCATAGCATGTTTTCATTTCATGCTTTTCGTTAACATTCTCTTATTTTCATTCTCATTCTTTCGTAACGTACTCATTGTCATTCTTTTACATTCATGCTTGTTTACTTCAGAGGTCATAATCAGCTGATAAGCCTTGAAACACCTTGACCTGCGTCATCACGTCAGAGGTCATAATCAGCTGATAAGCCTTCACCCGAATCGGCTCGGGTCTCTCCTTTCGGCTAAGGGCATCTGCCACCACGTTGGCCTTGCCCGGATGGCAATGGATCTCGCAATCGTAATCCTTTATGAGCTCCAACTATCGCCTCTGCCTCATATTCAAATCTTTCTGCTCGAAGAAGTACTTCAAGCTTTTGTGGTCTGTGAAGATGGTGCACTTCGTCCCGTAAAAGTAGTGCCGCCAAATCTTCAACGCGAAAACCATCGTACCTAGTTCTAGATCATGCGTAGGATAGTTGACTTCGTGGGTTTTTAGCTGCGGGATGCATAGGCTATTACCCTTCCGCGTTGCATCAATACGCAACCTCACCCAGAATAAGATGCATCCGAATACACCACTAAATCTTCACTTCCCTCGGGTAATGTCAAGATAGGAGCTTGTGTTAGTCTCGCCATTAACTCCTCGAAAGCATCCTCCTGTTCTCGACCCCACACGAACTTCACATCCTTACGAGTCAACTTTGTCAAAGGTGAGGCTATCTTGGAAAAGTATTGAATGAATCTTCGGTAGTAGCCTGCCAACCCCAAGAAGCTACAGACTCGGATGGCGTCTATGGAGACTTCCATTGCATCACCGCCTCCACCTTTGCCGGGTCCACCATAATTCCTTCGGAATTTACCACATGACCTAAGAACTGAACTTCGCGCAACCAGAACGCGCATTTGGAAAACTTGGTATACAACTTCTCCTTTCTCAATGTCTCTAACCGAATGTGACCGGCATGCTCTTCTTTGCTCCTTGAGTAAATCAGGATATCATCGATAAACACAATCACTGATTTATCCAACATCGGCCGACACACTCGATTCATCAAATCCATAAAAGCAACTGGCGCGTCACGAGGAACTCGTAGTGTCCATAACGCGTACGAAAAGCTGTTTTAGGAATGTCTTGCTCCTTTAACTTTAATTGATGGTAGCCAGATCGAAGGTCTATCCTCGAGAACCAACTGGCACCTTGGAGTTGATCGAACAAGTCGTCAATCCTCAGTAACGGATACTGATTCTTTACTGCCAACTTGTTAAACTCACGGTAGTCTACACATTCTCATGCTACCGTCCTTCTTCTTCACGAATAAGACTGGAGCACCCCAAGGAGAGATACTCGGTCTGATAAACCCCTTATCGAGCAACTCTTGCAGTTTCTCCATCAATTCCTTCATTTCCGTCGGAGCCAACCGATACGGTGCCTTAGTTACAGGTTTAGCACCGGGTATCAGGTCGATCTGAAATTCAATTTCACGATCTGGTGGCACCACTGATAAGTCCTCTTAAAATACATTAGGAAAGTCACACACTACCGACACATCTGGCAATTGTGGTGTTGATGTGTCCACATCTTTCGCGTAGGCCAAACAAGCACTACATCCACGTCTCATGCACCTTCCCGCCACCGCCATCAAAATCACTTTCGGAATCGTCGTAACCCGATCACCGTATATCATCACCGAACTCCAGTCAGGCGCTATCAGTCTAATCATCTTCTTTCGGCACACGATGTTTGCTTCATAGGTTGCTAACCAATCCATCCTAGTACTACATCGAATCCACCTAGGGGCATCACATGTAACTTAGCAGCAAACCTATGACCTTCTAATTCTATGGCACAGTCCTATATCACATCAGTAACTCTAGTGGACTTACCAATAGCAGTTTCTACGTCAAAGGGCTCATCAATGCATATTCTACTAACAGGCAGTTTAGCACAGAAAGTAGCAGAAATAAAACTCCTACTAGCACCAGAATCAAATAACACAGAAGCAAGAGTTTGATCTACTAGAAACGTACCTGACATAACATCGGGGTCCGTCCTAGCCTCCTCCCTGGTCATCGTGAACGCTCTGGCGCTCGCCCTTTGCTCCTCAGTCCCGGTTTTCTTCCCTGCTCCAGAACTCTCAACCCTCGGCTTCTTGCATTCCCTACTTATGTGCCCTGCTTCGCCACAGTTGAAGTACCTCACCGCTCTGCAATCTCTAGAGATGTGGCCGGGCTTCCCACACTTGAAACAGACGTTAAGCCCCAGCCTGCACTCACCAGCGTGCTCCTTTCCACACTTCCCGCATCTCTTCACTCCTGAGCCTGCTGCGGCAGTCGATCATCCATTCTGGCCCTCTTGTTCGGGGTGAAACCACCACGCCCAAACCGTTTCCGGTTCCGATCATCACCACCCGTCTTCTTCCCTTCAACCACCATCACCACCATCTCATCATACAACCTCCCAGCCAAGTCAACCACCGACCTAAACGTACTTGGTCGGGCGGCGATCATGTGCCTGCGAATATCCGCCGGCAAGCCCTGGATGTATCTTTTGATCTTTCATGACAAGGGTGTCACCTGATCCGGCACCAGCTGTGCCATCTCATTGAACTTGGTGGTGTATTGTTGATGTGTCATGGTTCCCGTCTCCAGCTACAAGAACTCCCTTTCCACCTTGTCCAACTCCCGATGAGGACAGAAACTCCTCGATCACCAACTTCTTCAGCTCACTCCACCTCATCCTGCCAATCTCCCTGCTACCCTCGGCTTGGACAATGTTGTCCCACCAGCATAAAGACAAGTCTACAAATGAGTGAGTGGTGAATTTTACCTTCTGGTCCTCCCGATACTCGCTGACCTCAAGAACAACCTCCATCTCCCTCACCCATCAGTGAGCAGCAGCAGCAGTGCCATTACCATCGAAGGTAGAGGGCTTGCATCTTTGGAATGCCCCATAATTACAGCCTCGTGCTGTCTCCGGCACAGGCTCTTCTTCCTCCTCTTCCTCATCAGTAAGGATAACCATCTCGGTCTCAGGTTGCTCTCTCCCTACCGAAGACCTGTTTATCCCTCCTCTCTCCTTCTCTCACAGCCTTAATCACCTCAGTCACTACAGATGGCAGTATTGTCTGCATGACCAGATGCACCTCCTCCACCACGGCCTCCTTCACCGAGGCTCACAAGTTAGCACTCTCATCACCACCCTCCAGATGAGGGGTCTCAGGTTCCTCGTGGGCCACCTTCTCAACTCTGGGCCTTCCTCTTATGGCCCATGGTTCAGCACCACGTTCACCACGTGCTTCGCCTCGTGAAGCCTTAGAAGATCTACCTCCAGCCATTCGTAATCTCTATAAGATTCAAATGCTAACACGATCATTCAAGGTAATAGCTCAGTTTACGTCAAGTATAGTAAGTTCCTAATTACAGTGGCCAGTTGTGATTAGCCACTACTTTACTCTTCAAACTCCAAGCATTTCCTATCCTAACTATATCAGTATCCAAATCTACTAAGGGCAAATAGATCAAATAAGATGCGCACATAATACCGGTTAACATTAAAGAAAATACCTAATGGCACGTAGCTACTTGGACTGGCCTCCCTTCCCTTTGTCCCATTTTCAGTTTAAGTTTAGGTTTCTTTTGAAAATATTTACCCGTTTCGCTTAAACTTTGGCTCTGATACCAACTTGTAAGGCCCCGTTTTCGGGCACCTCACCGCTGGTCATTCATCGCACATAAAACATACAATTATTTAAATCATAGCAGCCGAAATTAAACAAAACCATTTCTTATATTTTAATGATGACTATTACAACGTAATACAATACTATTAACTGTTACAAAATACTATAAATTGCATTACATCACAAAAATGTCCTTATTATATGAATGGATGCCATCATAAAAATGCCAAGTAGCTGCCCCGTGCCATCCTCAGCAACTATTGCCTGCCAACTGGAAAACACATAAAAGTCAGTGTTGCTGAGTGAGTTCTAGTTTTATAAATAAAATACTTTACTTTTATACAACCTTTTTTACTTTCGTGGTCATGCATCATACGTACAGATAGAGAATATTACTTTTACTTTCATTAACATTCATCATACTTCATCATATTCACAACATGTTTTCATTTCATGCTTTTCGTTAACATTCTCTTATTTTCATTCTCATTCTTTCGTAACATACTCATTATCATTCTTTTACATTAATGCTTGTTTACTTACTCACTTTCTTTCTTTAGTACGTTACGTCATTCTTTTACATTCATATGGGTTGATGAATAATACCCCGAACATTGTGCACGAAGCTGAGGCTGGACCTGTGGTAATTAAACCACGAACATTGTGCACGAAGCTGATCTAGTCACCTAGGGCAAGTCATCTCTCCCGTTCATACAAACCGTTTGGTCCTACCCCGAATATTGTGCACGAAGCTAATGCTGGACCTGTGGTAATTAAACCACGAACATTGTGCACGAAAATAATCCAGTCACCTAGGGAATACCAAAGGGCCTTGTCGATCTCAAAGATTGACCATGTGTGCATCCTTTGGGGTAGCTAACCCGCATTACAGTTGAGCTAACGACAACATGGTCGCGCACCTCCTTTCGTTTGCTTGCAAGCCATTTGTTCATTCATTACATTTTACTTTTCATCATTGTTATCTTTCCTTTCCTTACTTTATTCTTTACGTTCTTTCACTCCTTTGTCATAGTATGTAAAGTAATAACATAATATATAACGTATTTTACAATATAATATAAATACGTTTAATCATTATTAAAAGATAACACATCATACGTACTGTACATCATTCAAACATTTTATAACCCTAAGACATATCATAATTATGCTTATAATATGGGTAATCATTGCCCATAAGTCAACTTAGTCAAAACGCTAGACTTTCTGTTTTTCCTGAAATTTCAGAAATTTATTCTAAGGGTCTAGACGCATGGGAACTATTTGGGCGCTTCTGCCCTGTTCAAACGTTTTGCCCCTATGCAGACGTCTGGACTTTAACTTAGTCACTTTTTACCTTAGACACATGGGCCTATTTAGGCGCATGGGCCCTGTTCAGACGTTTGGGCCTACACTTAGCCATTTTTCTACTTAGACGCATGGGCCTGTTTAGGCGCATGGGCACTATTCAGATGGTTGGGTTTTTGGGCGGTTGGGCATACTTAGAAAATCAAACCGTTAGACGCATGGTCCACTGTATAGACGGTTGGACATCACATTTGCACTTAAACAACATAAATCAGTCCCATTTCATCTTAAATCACAATCTAAGCCTAGTACTAACAACCTAAGCATTATAACATGAGCATACACATATGTATCCCAAAATTACACCCACCCACATACACATTCACACATACATACATACGGGTAAAAGCCATTTTAAAAAAAAACATATACACATGCATTTTCCAGCCCCAAAGTAGTTAAAAACATGTTTAAAAAGGGGGATTCTAGAACTCACCTTAGTTGCTTTCGAGTTTTGAACCCTTCTCTTGAACTTCTCAGACGTTTTTAACACCTAAAACACACTAAAACACACCACCCGAACATACAATAACATACATAAGCATATAACCGAGGCTAAGTTGACCAAAAACAACTTAAAACACAAAATCTTACCTTAATCTTTGAATTCTTCTTTTTTCTCTCTCTAAAACTCGAATTCTCTGGTGTTTCTCTCTCTAAAATCGAATGTCAAAGTGTAAGAAGGCAATATGGGCGGCCATGTTGCTTTATTCACCAACTTTCAAAGTTTTGTCCTTTTGGACACTTTTAACCCCTCAACTTTGGGTTACATTATATTTCTCCTCTTTATTCGCGTTTATTCTTTCTTTCTCGTCTATAAAATTATCCGGGTGTTACATCCACACCATCTTTGGAAGATTAGACTTGACCTTCAATACTTCATCAGTTTTTAAAACTTCGGAAGTTTTTACAACTTTAGGAGTTTTTACAACTTTGGAAGTTTTGGAGACTGACCCTTCGGAAGATCTTGGTTTCACTGTAGCAAGCTTTAATGCTTTAGAAGCATTCATTTCTTCCGACACCAAAATATCTTGCGAAGGAAAGTTTTCACTTATCTTCATTTTCATTTTGGAGCTTCTGAAGGAAGCACATCTTTCTTTTGAAGCTTTCTTCTTCTTGCTCCTCTCATAAATCTTCTTCCTTATTATGTTGACAATACTTTTGGGATTGTAGAAGCAATCCTTAGCAAGATGAGAAGTACTACCACACTTAATGCAGTCAATTTGCTTTCTTCTGAGGGTCTTCTTATGAATGGAAGACTGAGTTTGATCACTTTCCATCTCCATCCCCATCCTTTCAGATGTTGTAGCAAGCCTCCTAGGGTGAAACTTGCCTTTGGAGGTGGATGGTTCATGCTTTGTAGCAGTGTTACACAGCTGATCAGCCTTCATTCCTTCACAGAGATGAATTGAACATGAACTTGAACTCCTGGTACTAGAGTTCGAAGTTGTATCCACAGTCTTCACCACTTTAAAACCTACAGAGATAAAAACTTATTTCTTTATGGAGTGGAAGGTGGCCTTGATCTCTTGAGCTATTTTTGATCTCTTTTTAGCTACTTGAATCAAGTTCTTACTCTTTGACTTTGTCATCCCTGACTTCTTTCTCTCCTCAAGAGAATAGTGACCCTTTTTAGAAAGATCTTCTTCACTCTTCCCATATCAATCCTTCACGATCTCCTTTTCATCCTCTTCATCACTAGGATCTATGGATGGAAGCTTATCATGGCTAGTTCCACACCTAGGAGATCTTATAGACAAAAAAGTGTGTGGAGGAGCTATCTCACTAGATCCCCATCCCTCTTTGTTTTGATAACATACTTTGGCATACAGGGATGAGGATATTATGTTCTTAAGGGTCTCTTCTTCAAGAACATGTTTCTCTGTCTTGGCTTTGTTGATCACAAGCTCAACCTCGCACTCAGTTAACTTAGTGATGAGATCATTTATTTGAGTCATGTAGTTGGTATGATCATGTTTAAGAGTGTAAATGGTTTTCTTTAAGTCTTCTATTTTTAACTTATACTTATTTTCAGCTCTTTTGAAATCATATTTTAAGATGTTCAACGACTCAAGATCAGATCTCATCTCTAAGTTATAGGACCTATATCTATTTACTTTAGCAATGCACTCTAGGGGTACAAAGATGTTCCAATACCTTGGCTTCATCAAGACCAGCCATCAGTGCTTGGTTTAGAGATACATCTTCTACCTAGAAGCTCCAATCAAAGCCTCCTTCTTCAATAGCAATTGAAGCTTGCTACTTGGGCTTCTCAGTATGTGGAGCTCCCTTAGTGTAGTTTGGCTTAGGTTGTGCTTGGCCACCATTTATCCTAGGTACATTGCACTCCCTAGCGAAGTGTCCCATCTGGTTATAATTGTAACACTACTTTGCTTTTATCCAGCCTAAAATTTCCATTAGATACATTGCTAGGAAACTTCCTCCCTGTCCTCTTGTAGAATTTTTTGGCTCTATGAGTGAGAAAAGCCATTTGGTGAACTATCTCCATGATTCCAGATCATCCGGATGAATACAGTCCAAATCTTCAAGGGTGAAGAGAAAGTTGCCTGTACATTCATCATGAGACATAATGGCTTATGATGATCTTGTCTCTTAGAATGGGCTTCCTTGGATGTATCTCTCCTTAGGTGTCTCCAGAAAAGGTGATGAAAGGGCCCCCTTTGGTGAGTTGTCAGGGTAAGAGATAAGATGGTGATGTGGTTCTCTATAATCCCTTTCAACCACATACAGGGCAGAACACTATTAATTGCTAGAGTTTCTAGATGGATTTTGCATGTTAATCTCCATCTGGTAACCACTGAGTATGCCATATAACTCAGTGAGAGTCTTGAGATTTTTAGTCGTCTTAATGACCATACAGTAGTGTGTCCATTGTCTAGGAAGAGAGGACATGAACTTCCTCATAATATCCTTGTTCTTCAGTTTCACTCTAACATCCACCAGAGTGTCCATAATCTCAACATACCTAAAGTATTATTAAGTCATGGTTTCACCTGTTTTGAAGGTGAAATTCTCAAACTGCTGCTTCATAAGGTCTTTCTTTTTTTCTTTGGCTTCAGTACTTCATACATCATCTTTAGTGCATCCCAAAGTTACTTGGTAGTTTTGCACTTCTAATCTATTCTTTTTCTATCTTCTTCAGAGTAGTCAGCCACTTCTTTTGGGATCATGCCACCTCCAGTAGTAGCTGAAGAGGTGCATGGAATGTAAGGTCCTGAGGTAATAGACTCCCACATCCTGTTGTCTTGTGACTTAATAAATCTTCCATTCTTAGACACCAAGTATCAAAATTATCAGGAGACTTTACCATGGTGCCAGTTTCCATATCAGACTTGCCAGCCGCCATTTGAGATGTTAAGTGTTTTATGATAATTGAGGAGATTTACGATGGTGAGATCTTACAATCAAGATCCTGGAATGCTCTGATACCAATTGTAGGACCGATTAAAGGAGGTCATTTCAATCAGTATCACAATAAGGAGAGTGTTAGAACACTTAACAATTCAAATAGAGAACCATAGTTAAGAACCAGATGCAAAGAACACAAGTAAACAAGGAGACATAACTCAGGAACAATATATACGGTTTTTCAAGAATGTTTTATATTAATCTCAGTTCTTTTACAAGTGTTACAATGCATAAATAAGATACAAGGCCATGAGATACTTTATACTACACGCTACAACTAGCTATACTTGGAAAGTCATTTGGAACATTGAAAGACAACAAAATCAATGTAGAGTCAAAAGGCAGATTGCCTTTTGACTAATGACTATGACATGCCATAGATCATATCCAAATATATTACAAAAGGATAAAGGTACATAAAGTAGAAGGTTACAGACTCAAGACCTCAATGTATATTTGCAAAAGCATGGACCTTTTCACCATCTTATGCAAGTTGGTGAGTCTTTGAGTTGTAGCGGAAAGTGGGCCAACTTTATGCGAAAGTACGTCCGAGAAAAACATATTTTCCTTTGTCTTCGGAAGAAATCAGTCTTCACTTCATTAGGGTTCGGAAGACTTTGTCCTTGAAGCTTTGGAAAACTTCATCTTTTGGCTTCGGAAGATTTGGTCTTTGGCTTCGGAAGATTTGGTCTTTGGCTTCGGAAGATTTTACACTTCGGATATTTTCTATGCAGAGTGTAAAACATCTGAAGCAATTTCTACCTTGTAATAAGTGCATGCATGCAGGAAGCCTTTGGTTGCTTTGCTTGCATCAGCCTTCTTATATAACCTTACAAATCATTACCCGATTTTAGAAATATGGGTTGTGTGCTATTTTTTATTCGTCTCGTGATTATTAGGGATACATTAGCTATTATAATGTATAAGATTGGTGTGCTACTGATGGGTGTTCATCTGTTCTTGATTATCAACAAGTTTATGTTGATTTAAGTTGATTTTTTGAGAAATATTATAGAAGTTTTGTGTTTCTAAGAAAAGTTTACTGATGTGCTATCATGAAACTTTAAATATGGTTATCTGCTACTGATGCCTATTTGTCTATTTTTGATTATTTATAAATCTATGTCAATTTATGTTGATTTTTGGAGAATTATTAAAGAAGTTATGTGCTACTTCATCAAAAAAATAATATTGTGCTATTTTCAAAGTTACATAAATTCGTAACTATGTAAGTAGCACCGTGTAAGTACCATCATGTAAGTACCATCATGTAAAGTAGCACCGTCTAAATAGCATCATGTAAAGTAGCACACTGTTATACAAAATGCATTATATAAATTAGCAATATGTAAAATATGTAAAATAACACTAGCACTATATAACTTATTACTGTGTATATGTATGTAAAGTAGCAATGTGTAAAATATGTGAAGTAGCACTAGCACAATATAAATTAGACTGTGTATAATGTCTAAGTAGCACCAAATATGCAAGAAAAAACGCGTATGCAGATCAAGCATAGGTTGGACTCACCTTAGTTAGTTTGTTTATTTTGCTTTACTTGTAATAGGTTTGATGTTAGTTTATCTATTGTATGTAAATAGTTATTAGTTTTGGGTGATTTCGGATTGAATTTCAGTTCGAACAGTCTGTCCTGTGCTTCCAGCGAAACAAGTTGTGCATCGAGTGAAACTAGCTCTATTTCCAGCGAAACTACCATCTTCAGTGATTTACTGAATTTTCAGTGGATTCTAGCGAATCTACAAAGTTTGAACGAAAGTTCACCATTTCTTAACCAAGCTACCAAGCGAAAGTGCTGGCTAATTTGTCTTAGAACGAAAGTTCTACTAGTTTTGGCGAAACTGTGAGCGAAACTAGAAGTTTATGGCATTTTCCTAGTGAAACTGCTACCAGTTTGCCCGGCGAATCTACGGGCGAATCTACCAGCGAAATTATTGAAATTCAGCGAATCTATTCCTTATCTTGAAAATGAATTCAACCAACATTACCATCTCTGATTTGGAAAGTGTTGCACCAAATAGGCCACCGAGGTTTTTAAATGGTGATAATATTGAGGATTGGAAGCGATACTTGAAGGCCTTTTTCTTTTACACAGATCATAATAAATGGGAATCTATAATGAAAGGTCCACACACTCCAACGGTGGTTGTCGGTGAATAGAACATAGTGAACACTGATTCCTCAACCTTCTCTGAAAGAGATATTAAGCTCATCGATCATGATCAGAAAGCTTTCGGGGCCTTGACCTTATGCTTATCACAAGACATACACAACTGTTTTTGAAGATCAAGTATAGGTTGGACTCACCTTAGATTAGATTATGTTTATATTGCTTTGTAATATGTTTAATGTTAGTTTACTTTTGTATGTTGATTAGTTTATTTAATTTTATAGTCCAACGAAACTATGAGCGAAACTGTAGTTTCGCTCATAGTCAACTGTTTAGTTCACCCAGCAAAATTGTTGTTTTTGCCGAAACTATAGTTTCGGCAGCACAGTTTCGCTCACAGCAAAACAGTCTGCAAAACTAGGACTATTATATATAGATTTGATCTTGCTCATTGTTGGGTATCCTTGCGAAAACCCTAATCATGTATTTGTGTTGCAAGAGGCATTTGTAAGCTGTAATTCACTGAAATATATTGAGCTTTCATCTTTTGATTGTGTTGGATCATTACTTGCTTATATTTGAATACATTTTGCTTGTTCTTAGTCATCTCCATCTTCATGTTTGTTATTATTTTTGATTTTGAACGATTCAAACCATCATTTGTACTGAAAATCGATCACATGGACCAACAAAATGGTATTAGAGCCTTAGTGCTCTTGATGGTTTAAGGTTTTTGGTTGTTTTTGTTCAATATCACTATTTCATCAATTCTGGAACAAATTTGAGTGTATTTGATATGGAGTTTGATTGAATTTTGCTTGTTATTGGTTGGGAAAGCTCTGTGAACCATCAGATCTCAAATCCATTGAGATTTGGGTGATTTTAGATTGTTTTCGGAGTAAAAAGGGTTTTAAGATTCATCCATTGAAATTACTCATCATCCAGCGAAACTGCCATCTTTATTCAGCTAACTACAAGTGTTTCGCACTTCGTAGTTGTTTTCAGCATCTCTGCGAAAGTAGAAACCCTAAACGAAAGTTCAACAGTGCTTGTGCTCATATTCTAAGCAAATTGCTATCGAAAGTACCACTGAACGAAAGTTCAAGCTTGTTTCGTGAGAAATTGCCGGCGAAACTAAGTGTTTTCAAGCTTCTGGCTAGCGAAATTGCTGCCGAAATTGCTAGCGAAATTACCATCTGGTTTGCGAAACTAGTTTCTGCGAAACTAGCTCTGCGAAACTGTTAATTTCCTGTGAAAGTGTCATTTCTTCTGTGAAACTAGCATGTCAAAGATGACTACTCTCACTCTTGCAGATCTAGAAAGTGTAGCTCCCAACAAACCTCCGAGACTCATAAACGGTGACCATTTTGAGGATTGGAAGAGATGTCTCAAAGCCTTTTTCTTCTACACTGACCACAACCAGTGGGAAACTATCATCACTGGTCTGCACATACCAATGGTCACTATTGGTGGTACCGCGTCTCAAAACATGGACCCAACCACATTCAACGAGAAGGATCTGAAGCTGATTGATCAAGACCAGAAAGCTTTTGGAGCATTAACTCTATGTCTTGCTCCTGATATCTACAATTGATTTGCTAAACATAAGAATGCAAAGTCTTTGTATGATGCTCTATGTGAATTCTATGATGGAAATGAAGATCTAAAGAAGGATAAGAAAACCCAAGCTCAGAAAGAGTTTAATTCATTTGTCGAACATAAGAATGAAGACCTTACTGATATTACCAATCGATTTTTGTTAGTACCAAGTACCCTAAAGAAGTATGATGATCAGTTAGGTAATCATGAGCAGGATAATAAGCTTCTAAACTCTTTCCCACCCCAGTGGTGCTTACAAGTGAGAATGCTAAAACAGGAGTGAAACTTTGCTGATTACAAGCTTATGGATGTGATCAACAAATTGAAATCTTTCGAGTTAAACAAGAAGAGACGGGAATTCAACCAAACCATGATGCCTACATCTGGTTTCACTCAGAATGCTGCACTACTGTCTTCCGTTGCAAGCTCTCCAATGTAGGCATCTCGTCAAGGTTGAGTGAATACTGGTGATTACTATGGAAGTTGTGGTAGTGCTAGGAGAGATCAAGCTAATCTGAAAGCACATGGTGAAACTTCCGTTCCATCCGAGACAATGGCTCTTTTTGGTATGTTTGTTCAGAGTTATGAAGCTCTAGTGGCAGGGGAGTTGAAAGGCAAAGGATTGACGATGGAGGATATGTATCAGGTGGACCCTAATGATTTTAAATAGACTGACATTTAATGGAAAATGGCAATGTTGACACTTAGAGCCTAAAAGTTCATAGAGCGTGCTGGAAGAAAGAACTTTGGAGGTCAAAGCTTTAACTCCATACTGGGATTTGATAAGTCCAAATTGAGGTGTTTCAATTGCAGACAGTTGGGACACTTCAAACATGAATGTCCATTGCCGATCATCACTGACCCTAGCAATTCAGGAGGCCCAAAGCTGGTTTCAAGTAGGGATAAAGAAGAAATGAAACAAAAGAAAGAGACAACTTTGATTTCTAACTTTGATTGGAGTGCTGAAGTTGAAGAGACGAGAGAAGAGATGAACCAAGCATTGGTGGCTGAAATTGTGGGAGGAAAGAGGAAGGTGAATTGTGAGGATGAATTTGATCCATTCAAAGAACTTAGAGATGAAGCTAAAGTATCTGTGAAGGTGAAAGAGGATGAGAAGGTGGAAGAAGGTAAAATTGAGAAGATAAGGAAGGAAGGAAGTCAACCCACTGAGCAAGAAAAGGAAAAAGATGATGTTGCTACCACTGTCGAGGAAAACAAGTTGAGTACTCCGGTGTGCCAATGTGAAAAAGCTCTAGCAGCAGAAAAGGTGGTGATAGGACTTCCTTATGAGGTAATTTAGGATATGCGTTCTCCAGATTGCAAAATCAGGTTATTTGGGGTTTATAAAGCTAATCATTTATTAATTGATAATGAGAAAGATTTAAAACGAATTAATGCGGAACTTAAAATAAATGAATCTAAATATTTTGTTAAATTAAACGAGGCTTTGAAAGAGAATTATCACTTAAAACGAATAATTTTGGAAAGAAATGTTAAGATTAACACTTTGACTGAAAGGGTTGCTTTTGCTGAATTTGAAACAAGCAAACTTCAATCAAAGCTTGATAAATGGAGAATATCGGGAATGAAACATGATTTATGTAAATCTCAATGGGGGGCTAGGATTAAAACAGGATTGGGATATGAAAATGCTAATGTTTATCCTCCTCCTAGTACTTACTGTTTTTCACCTATGCATGTTCCTTATCCTTCTAATGATTTGATCAAAATAGATACTAACAGTATGTCTACAGGTTTAGAAGGTGTGAATCCCAAGCACGTTCATGAGGACTACGATTATGGACCGACTAGCGGACTTGGTTGCTCTAGTCTTAGAACACCCGAATCTCAGCATTCTGTCTTAGATCGTAAATCTAGTTTAAATTCTATTTTTGTTTCTAGTGAATCTGTAATAGACTCTATCTCATCGTGTTCTAGTGATGTTTCTATTTCATCTTCAAATGCTTTGGATTGTAATGATGCTACTTTTTCTGATTGTGTTAATATTGTGACTGATTTCACTAAGAAGAGTAACGAGAAAACTAAAAATAATTGTTTTGAAAAATTCTTCTCTTACCCTATTCCATCTTTTACCCCCAACAAAAATTTCTGTGTCAAACAAAAGGGTTACATCATCATCTGAAGCAAGTACAAGTGGTACAAATACCACATGTATATCAGATGACAACTCATTTTCTTTTGTAAATAATCATTCTTTTTCAAATAAAACAGACCTAAAGATATGTATGAGACATATAGTGACATTGATTCTAGACTGTTTGAATGTGATGAGTAAATATACATTGATAAAATCCCTACCTTATTGCATAACAGACCTAGATTAAAACCACACTGCTTTCGATGTGGTAAAGATGATCATGTAGTTAAGCATTGTCCTGAGCTTCATCATAGACATGTTAATAGGAATTCATTTGGTAGTAGATTGACTCGATTGGTTAATAATTTCTTTCATAAAAGCCAATCTCTCCAAAACCCAAAGTAGTTCAAACTTGGGTTCCAGTCTTACTTGGTTAATCTGTTCTTTTATATCTTTACAGGAGTCATCCACTAAAGTTGTAAATAGTGTATGGCATGTTGATAGTGGATGCTCTAGACACATGACGGGATTAAAGGATTTATTGACCAACTATCGTATAAGCAATGGAGGACATGTCGCATTTGCTGGCGACAAGAAAGGAGGGAAAATGGTTGGTCAAGAGGAGGTTTCCAACTACTCTCTTACTCTAGAAGAAGTCAACTATGTCCCTGAGCTTGATTTTAATTTGTTGAGTGTATCTCAGATTTATGATAAAGACATTCCGGTCCTGTTCAAGTCCAATGAATGTCTCTTTCTAAAATCAGAGGTTGATATTCCAGAAGAATTGGTGTTAATGCGGGCTCCAAGAAAGCATGACACATATCTTCTTGACATGAGTTCAAGGGAGTCAACGTCTACAGTCACCTGTCTTTTGTCCAAAGCTTCCACTTCTGAGTCTTTCTTATGGCATCGTAGATTGGGACACGTTAATTTTAAAAATATAAACAAATTGGTTAAAGACAATCTTGTTAGGGGATTACCTTTAAAGGACTTTTTAGTAGTTGAAAAATGTATGGCATGCGCCAAGAGAAAACAACATAAGAAACCACATAAACCAAAAATTGAAAATAGCATATCCAATCCCCTTGAGGTGTTACATACTGATTTGTTTGGCCCAATCAGTGTTAAATCAATTGCTAAATTTTTTTCCTGTCTTGTGGTTACAGATGATTTTTCTAGATACTCCTAGGTGAGATTTCTTGCCCATAAAGGAGATGCTGCTGAAGAGCTACAGAAATTAGTTCTTACGATCGAGACAATAAGCAAGAGGAAGGTTTTGGCGATCAGAAGTGACAGCGGCACTTAATTCAGAAATCAGATCTTTAATTCGTTCTGTGCTTCTAAGGGAATTTTAAGGCAGTTCAGTGTTACGCAGACACCTTAACAGAATGGTGTGGCTGAACGAAAGAATCGCACCATCATTGAAGCTGCTCGTACAATGTTGATTGAATCCTCCTTACCCATCATCTTTTGGGCTGAGGCGGTGAATTGTGCTTCATATGTTCTGAACAGGTGTTGATAGTCAAGGACAAAATGAAGACTCCTTATGAACTGTTTCATAAGAGAAAGCCTTTAATTGACTTTTTTTGACCATTTGACTGTTCATGCGCCTTATTGAATACTCAGACGCAGAAGACGAAATTTGGTGCCGTGTCTGATGAATGTTACTTTGTCGCCTATTCTTCTTCTCAAAAAGCTTATCGGGTATATAACAAGAGAACACGTATTGTTCAAGAGTCCTATGTTGATTGGCAGGAATCTAATTCCTCTGATGTTCGATCTGAACCAGCATGGTACTTTGGCTCCGATACGGTGTTTAATTCCTTTAATCTTCCAGTTTTTGACGATGATGCGTCTATCTCCAATGTTCAAAAAATATCATTCCTCCAACTCCGTTACCTGTCAACCCTCAAGCCCCTCCCACCATATCTGCACATGATGCTACATTAGTTGATATCACAACTTCTTCATCAACATTTGATCTTCCAGCTCCACCTGTTTCTATATCTCTTCCCACATCACCTACATCTATCTCATCTCAGTCGGTATCACCCATCTCTCCAGTTGACTCTACCTTACCATCAACCTCGCCTTCATCATCCCGTCAACAATCCATTAGCCAACTGTCTTTAACCACCCTACCCATGTCCACTGATTTCAAAACCTTGAAAGATCATCCACATGATAACATCATAGGATCTATCACAGATGGAGTTCGGACACGGAGTCAATCTGGTTTGATTAACGTTTGTCTATTCTCTTGTTTTATATCTCAAATCGTCCCAAATGTTCATGCAGCTCTTCAGGATCCTTGCTGGGTTGAATCGATGCAATTAGAGCTGCAACAGTTTAGGAAACTCAAAGTGTGGACTCTGGTCGATCTTCCACCAAACAAATGCCCAATTGGCATGAAATAGGTGTTCAAGAACAAACCCGATGATCGTAGCATTGTGGTAAGAAACAAATCCAGATTGGTGGTCTAGGGCTGTGCTCAAGAAGAAGGGATTGACTACACCGAGGTCTTTGCTCCTGTATCCCATCTTGAAGCTGTCCAAATCTTTCTGGCTCATGCCGCCCATAAGCAGTTCAAAGTCTATTAGATGGATGTCAAATGTGCATTTCTTTATGGATACATTGATGAAGAGATATATGTGTGTCAACCACCTGGTTTTGAGGATCCCGACTTTCCTAACAAGTCTAAAAGCTTGATAAGTCTCTTTACGGTCTTTATCAGGCTCCTCGAATCTGGTATGAGACCTTAAAACATTATCTCTTAAGCAATGGTTTTTCTCGGGGCACCATCGATATGACATTATTTAAGAAAGAAGTAGATGGTGAGATGCTGATTGTACAAGTTTATGTCGATGACTTTATTTTTGGCTCCACCAATACGAAATTATGTATGGAGTTTGAAGAGGTCATGCGCAGTCGATTTGAAATGAGCATGATGGAAGAGATGTGCTTTTTCCTCGGGTTGCAGGTTGATCAAAAGCCAGAGGGAATTCTCATTCATCAGGAGAAGTATATTAAAGAGATTCTGAAGAAATTCAAGATGGATGACGTATCTCCTGAACTCACTCCTTTCACTACTCAAACTTGCCTCACTCGTGACGAGAATGGGAAATCCGTTGATCCTCATCTCTTCAGATCAATGATCGGTTCCCTTATGTATCTTATAGCAAGTCGTTCTGACATAACCTTTGTTGTAGGATATTGTGCTCGATACCAATCAGCCCCAAAAGAGTCTCATGAAAAGGATGTAAAACGAATCTTTCGTTATCTTAAAGGCTCTTCTCAGTTAGGTCTTTAGTATCCTTATGGTGGGAATTTTGACTTACAGGTCTATTATGATAGTGATTCTAATGGCTGCAGGTTAAACAAAAAGTCAGTTACTGGAGGTTGTCAATACTTGGGAAATTGTCTGGTATCATGGCAAAGAAAGAAATAGACCACTGTTTCTCTCTCTACGGAGAAGAAGAATACATTGCTGCTTCCAGTTGTTGTTCACAAGTACTCTGGATCCAGCACCAGATGATTGACTATGGGATCAACTTTCTCCATACACCGTTGTTCTATGACAACGAAGTAGCCATCGATATCGCCAAGAACCCTATTCATCATTCCCGAACCAAGCACATCGAGACACGGATTCAAGCCATTCGTGATGCTTAGGAAAAGGCTTTTATTGATATTATCCCTATTGAAACTAAGAATAAAAAAGCAGATATCTTCACTAAAATATTTGATAAACCTCATTTTTATGAATTGATCTCTATGTTAGGTCTAATATCATTTTAAACCTCTATTCCTTAAAATTATTTAACCAACATATTTTTTACTTTTTACTTCTTTCTTTATTTTCTTTCTTTCTTTTTCGTTCCGCTCCCATCATAGTCCTTCCTCATCATTCGCATAAAAGAATATATAAAATATATTTAAATAAGAAATTTCTACATCTTGCTTAATTCGTAGAAATTTCAATGGAGAATATATATTTAAATACTCTTCTTGTTTTTCTTTGGCAGAATAAAATGAGAATACTAGATGATTTAAAGGAGGTTAATGGTATTGTGCGGGATAGGCTTGATAGGTTCAGCCAGAAAGCAAAGTAGACAGTAATCTTGCAGCTTAATTAATAAGAACAAGAAACTTGATGACTTGGATTATTCCCTAGACATTTTTGGACTTCACAAAGATTCAAGTCCTTGTTCAAAAAGGATTGAGAACAACATCATATCTCTATATTGAGTCATTCTTATCTAAAGTATCTTCGCATCTAGATTCTCTATCCTATCTTATAAGCTACATGCTTAGTCATCTTCACATCTAAGAAGCCCCTTATTACATTATTTTTGCTCATCTCCTCTGCTATGTGTGAAAATTGACCTGGAGTGATGATCTCCTCTGCTGTATGATAGTACTGACCTGGAGCTCTCATCAGCATAAATTGAGGATCTTCTCTGTTATATGCAAGTATAGACCTGAAGCTCTCATCTGTAAGACTCAATTGATCAACTCCTCTGTTATACGTAAGTATAGACCTGGAGTCCCATCATTTGATGTTTATAAGGGTTTTTCTTCTTATGAAAAAGGACCTTCGTTGCTTCTGAGAGGAATAATCAGGTAGAGTATGTCATTTGTTTAATATATCATGAGGACAGGATAAGTTTCTTTGCCAAATGTTTATGGGTACTGGGTCATCCAATGTTTTTTTAAAAGAACCAAAACATGATAATAGTAGATGCAGTGCACTTGTCGAAACAAAGAAGGCATGGACTTAAAAGGACAAGTATTTTAACAATCCCGCCAAACTTTGATTCTCCAGAAGATCCTTTCAGCTTCTCTTTGATATCCTTTTTCCACCATTTGATTTTGTTTAAAAATACGTAAAGTGTGGTGAGGTCTTGTGGGGAAAATTTGTTTTGATTTCTTTTATTTTTGCTTATTTTTGCTTACTTTGTTTTAATTCTTTTCTAAATAATTATTCTTTATTTTATTTTAAAAAGAAAATAAAAATTTCAATTTTTTAAGTATCCAGCGAAATTATATTTCGATGGTAGTTTCGCAGGGTGAAATTATAGCTTCACTGGCTCTTTCGCATGTTGCAAGGTCAGTTTTGACCAGAGCCTTCACGGGAAAAACTATAGTTTCGCTGCCTGCGAAAATAAGTCCTATATAACTCAATTTGCAAAATTAACTCCTCATTTTCGCACATTCTAGGGTTTAGACATTTAGGGTTTTACCGATTGCATTTCATACGAATCTAAGCTTCTGTGATTTTGATTCTCGATTGACCTTTGATTTTCATTCGTAAGTGAGTTTCGAACTTAGGACCTTAGTCTTTTCTAAGTTTAACGGCAACATTGTCAGTCCATTCGATTGAGACTCCTCGGTACCCTTGTAGTTCTTACTTTGAAAGTACCGATAGTCCAGCGAAGCTGAACGAAAGTTCAATGGTTTTCAACGAAACTGTGCAGTCATGCTGTACGAGCCAACTTAACATTTTCGCTGATCAAACTTCAGTTTCGCTGAGCCGAATCTATAGTTTCGGACTGTCGAGTCTATTGCACTGTCATGCCGAAACTAATTAATAATTGTTGTCGAAATTATATTTTCGCTTGCCGAAACTAAAACTTGTCCAGCAAAACTATAATTTCGGCCAGTGAAATTAATTTGTTTTTTGTTTAATTTTAATATTTTTGTTATTTTTCTTTAATATTATTGTTTAATATACCATTCTGTTGGATCATGATAAGGCTGGTGCAACCAAACCACTTCATAGTCATTTTTGGTGCTACATTGAAGGGCTTCCGAAGCCAAGCAAGAGATCTTACGAAAGTCTGAAGAACATCAGTTGAAGATATCAGCTGAAGGCAACAGCTAAAGTCAACAGCTGAAGGCAACAACTGAAGTCAACAGCTGAAGTCAACAGCTGAAGCCAACAGCTGAAGTCAACAGCTGAAGATATCAGCTGAAGGCAACAGCTGAAGTCAACAGCTGAAGGCAACAGCTGAAGTCAACAGCTGAAGACAACAGCTGAAGCCAATAGCTGAAGACTATCTTCCGAAGACAAAGTCTGATGAAAGAGCTGAAGACAAAGTCTGAGCTTTCGAAGACAAAGTCTGATGAAAGAGCTGAAGACAAAGTCTGCTTCCGAAGACAAAGAAGACTCCAAGCCTCGGAAGAAGCAGTCTTCCGAAGTATAAGTGGCTTCGGAAGAAGTTATTCTTTCGAAGCATTTTATCCTTCGGAAGACATTGCTATGTCCAGTAGATATAAGTATGGTCCTTGACAGTCCGCTGCAGACCTCTGATACAGCATGGCATCTTGCTAAAGAGCCATGTTGTTGACCATACTTTATTCTACTGTTCACCTTTTTATGATAGTATATGTTACCAACTTTAGTTGGTGACAAAAGGTAAGTCAGGGACACGTCCTGACTACCAACTCTCAGGCAAAATGTCTGAAAGACCTCACCTAGAGTCTTGTAGTATAGATGTAAGGTTAGAGGTGTCTAGCTGGTATCAAAGTATATCCGGCTGTAGGTAGTATTATATATATCTTCTCCATGTAACTCATTAGATAAGCGATTTGAGTCCAAGAGTCTTGTAATCCTTTGAGTTGAGAAGCAATATATAAAAGTACCTTGAAAATTTACATTCTGTGTTTATTTACTTAGTGCTTGTTACTTGTTATATTGTGATCAACTTTTCTTAGACTCCTGCTGAGTGTTGTTCACAGTGAGTTGAGAGAAAAACCACCCATAATCGATCCTGCAATTGGTATCAGAGCTCCAGGCTCTTGATTGTGTGATCTTACCATCCAAATCAACATGTTTTTCACTCCTCACCACAAACCACTCACTCAAATGGCCGCTCTCTCCAAGGCTGATATGGAAACTGGCACCATGACCAAGTGCCCACTGATCACCCCTGAAGACTTTAACACATGGTGTATCAGAACGGAAGGGTTCATCAAGTGTCAATATTCAAGGATGTGGGACTCCATTGTCAATGGTCCTTTCATACCAAGCACTACTTCTGCTACTGGTAATCGCATCATTCCAAAAGATGTTGATGATTACTCAGAAGAAGATAGGAAGAGAATAGAGCTAGATCAAAGGGCTATGACTTCCCTCCAAACTGCTCTCCCCAACTCCGTCTACAGAGGCTTCAAGAAGAGCAAGACTGCTAAAGATTTATGGGAAGCATTGAAGCTGATGTATGAAGGATCCAAGGAAACCTAAGAGAACAAGAAGGATCTCTTGAAGCAGCAGTTTAAGAACTTTACTTTCAAGGCTGGTGAGACCTTGACTCAACAATACTTCAGGTATGTTAAGATAGTAGATACTCTGGTGGATATTGGAGTAGCTCTTGAGAATAGAGACATAGTTAGGAAGTTCATGTCTTCCCTTCCTAAACTATGGACACACTACTGTGTTGTAATCAAGAGAACTTTGGACCTTAAGACTCTTACTCTCACAGAGTTGTATGGTATCCTAAGTGCATTCCAGATGGAGATGAACATGCAGAACTCCTCTGGTCACTCCAATAACCAACTGAGTTTAGCCCTTCATGTGGTTGAAAGGGAAATCATAGAACCACAACATCAGTTGTTGTGTTACTCTGACAACTCACACAGTGGACCCTACATTACTCTACCTGAGACTCCAAAGTCTCAAAAAGTTCAACACAACTCCTTTCAGGATAGTTGTGCCTTTGTCTCTAGAAGTGGACACTCTGGTGATTTTCAATACTGCTTTGATGATCTTGAGTGCTTCAGTCCAGATGATGTGGAGTATGTGGACATTGTCCAACAGATGGCTCTTTTAACTTACAGAGCGAAGAAGTTCTTCAAGAGAACTGGAAGGCAATTCCCTCAAAACCCAGTCAACAGCAAGTTTGGGTTTGAAAAGAGCAAAGCAAAGTGTTACAACTGCAACCAACTTGGTCACTTTGCTAGAGAATGCAAGGCTCCCAAGAACAACCCGGGAACCCCACAGGCCTCCACACATCCCACTGCTTCAAAACATGAAGAGAAGTCAGCTGAGACAGCTGCTGTGGCTCAAGAAGTTGACTGGAGCTTCATGGTCCAGGATGTGACTCCAGCTCAAGCACTCATGGCCGGAAGAGATGATGATCAGGTATATGAACATCTTTGTACTGCTGCCTGTATTGCTAAAGTTAAACTTTATAAGGATTACATTTCGGAAATCAGATCTGAGGTTGAGTCTTTAAATGTGTTAAAATCTGATTTTAAGAGAGTTGAATCTGACTATTAAAAGAAAATTGAAGAGTTAGAGAAAACTGTGTCTGTTTTAAAACATGAAAAGACCAACTATAAGACTCAAATCAAAGATCTGATATCCAAACTATCTGAAGTTCAAGCCCAGTTGGTCACAGCTGAGGCTCACGCCAGGAAGCAAGCTATTGCTGAGCAAAGCTTCCAAACTATTCTTGCATCAGCCTCTCATTCCAAAATATTTTATCAAAACAAAGAAGGGTTAGGAACCAATGAAATAGCTCCACCACACTTTTATGAGTCTATTAGACTACCTAGATGTGGTACTGAAGAGCAAGAGGTTCCAACTGCTGACCCTTCTCCATTGGAACTAAAGGATGAGGCAAAAATAGTGGCCACCACAGGGGAGAAACTGGAGGATACACTCATCTCCACCTGTGAAGACCAAATCCTAACCACCAAGGCAAGAAGAAGCTGAGCTAAAGCTGCTAGAAGGACTGCTAAGAAGGTTGCAGAGTCCAAGCTTAAGATTGACCCAAAGCAAAAGGGTGTCTTTATTTCTGCCGGATTCCAAGTGGTAGGTAATCCTGATTCAGGAAAGGAGTGTAGTACCAGCACTCCTTTCCTATCAAAGGATCAGAAGTTGAAAGGGAAAGTTGCTGATGAAGAAAAGAAATCCAAGAAACAGCAACCTGCTAGTTCCCAGAAGGCTAGCATTGCATGCATAATGTGTGGTCTGCACAACCACATGGCTAAAGATTGTTACTACAATCCAGCAAGCACACATTATGCAAATAATGCTAGAAAAGAAGGAGTCAGAGAAGGTTTCTCAGTTGGACCATCTTAAATGGTCCAAATGATGAAGAAGGGAATGTTGGTCTCGGAAGCAAAGTTGCTTTCGGAAGAAACTACTTCTTCCGAAGGGAAAATGGCTTTGGAAGCCAAAGCCTCTAAGGTTTGGAAGAACAAGAAGGCTCCCTTGAAACCATCTCAGAAGAAGACTACTTCGGAAGAAAAGGTGGTGAAGGCTTCTTCCGAAAAGGAAGCTTCGGAAGAAGACCATGCTACAAAAGCTTCAACAAGCTCATCCTCAAAGATCAACCAAGGGATGGATTGGAAGATCAAGGAAAATGCTGCAACCCAAACCTCTTCTTCAACGACCTCTATTGAACCCCAATGCATATCCTTTGGTTCAATTATGTCACTCTCTTTGGAAGAGCCCAAGACCTGCAAGGCTTGGGCTTCCAAACAAAACTAACCATCTCATCTTATGTGCAGGGACATCCATTTGACAAGAACAACAATGTTTGGATTGTAGATAGTGGATGCTCCAGGCACATGACAGGGAACAAATCTCTCCTTCAACAATTCCAGAACTTTGATGGAGGGCCTGTCCAATTTGGAGGTGAGGCCGGAGGATATATTTCTGGCAGAGGAAGTATATCCAATGGCAGAATAAACATTGACAAAGTTCACTTTGTCAAACAGCTTGAACACAATCTGTTAAGTGTTTCTCAATTCTGTGACCAGAAGCATCAGATGCTTTTCACAGAACATGAGTGCATTATCCTCAAATCAGGGATGACAATTCCTCCAGAATTGGTGCTTCTTAGATCTCCCAGGAAAGGGGATATGTACAAGCTGGATATGAACAATGCTTCTCCTATGGGTGAAGTATCATGCTTTCTTTCCAAAGCTGATAGTGATGAGTCAACATATGGCATAAACGCATGTGTCATGTGAATTTTAAAACAATGAATAAATTGGCTAAAAATAACTTGGTACATGGTTTGCCTAAAAAGGAATTTTTCTGCAAAGATAACTGTTAGGTCCCTTAAAAGATTAACATTTAGTCTTTATTGTTTAGTGTCTATTTTGTATTTTATACTAGTGTAGGGACTTTTTGTGTAAAATTAGTTCCTTAGGTTCTAGTATAAATAGCTTAGACGTAGTATAGATTGAAGGAGTTGTATGTTTTTATGATAACTGCTCTCTATCATTTGTAATCGTCTTTGCTATCAATGAAATATGAATTTTGTTGATTTTGCATGATTTGATTACAATAGATTGTATTTTGCTTTGAATTGTTCATATAATTGATACAGATTGCTCTAATTGATCCTATCAATTGGTATCAGAGCTTTCGGTTGAGTGTTTTTGAGGTTCTGTCGAAGATAGAAACTTCAAAAATCCACTGAAATCTGTAATCAATTGACAATTCAAGTGAAATATTGTGAATCGAAGCTGTGTTTCATCATCAGAAACATGTTTTGAATAACAATTTGCAGTTTATCTCATAAAAATCGAGTGAATTAGTGAAAAACAGTTCGAATATGTGTTCTTGAGTGTTCGACCTAAAAACTCTGAAATTCATCGAAAGTTGTTGATAATTACTGAAATTGAGGTTATAGGATTGATTATCGGTATAATCATGAACTAATTGTGAAATTTCACCAATTCATCAACAATTGAAGGATTTTGATATTTCTGAGATCGTTACATTCATATGAAGCTGATGAATGTGTCGTATTAGGGCTGAAAAACACTGAAATTTGTCCAAGTGTTTGGTCGTTTGAGAACTGTTGGACTTTTCTCAACTGTTTCAGTCGTTTTACCCTAGCCGTATAACCACTGTGGACTTATAATCACTGTACTTGGTTAGACACATCACCACTGAGTAGTCGTATAACCACTGTTAGTCGTATAACTACTATTGGTAGTTTCAGCTTGTGGTCGTATAACTACTGTTGGTAGTTTCAGCATTGTGTTGGAAATTTTTCTAAGGCAATCCTTAGACTCATCAGCTGTTGGACTTATCACCACTGTTGGACGATTCACTGTTGGACTTATTACCACTGTTGGACGTTTCACTGCTGGTCGTATCATCACTGTTGGACGTTTCACTGTTGGACTTATTACCACTGTTGGACATTTCACTGCGGGTCGTATCATCACTGTTGGACGTTTGACTACTGTTTCGGACTTTTCAGCCTTAACACTTAGAAATTTTTCATAAAATTTTCAAAAATCCAAAAATATTTTTTCTTTCTTTTCTTAATTCAAAAGATTAGAAAAACAACAAAAATATAAAAATGGCTAAATCAGAAGATTCTGAGAATAGAGTTCCAAAACTTAAAAACAGAGCTGATTTTAAAAATTGGTCTCTTAGGCTGAAACATCATTTGAATTCCATAGACACTGATCTGTGGAAATCAATTGAAAAGGGTCCATACCTTCCTGTGACTACTGATGGTCCAGACAGAGGATTTGTGTATTCTAAAGATTCACAAGAGCCTTATCCAGAAGATAATCTTCATGGTGATGATTTAAAAAAGGTAAAGAATGACATCAAAGCATATTCTCTCATGTGTAAAGGACTACACTGGAAGTTCTTTCAAGGCTTGAAAACTATCAGACTGGATATACAATGTATAAAGCCTTGAAGATTATATGTGAAGGAGGGAAAGAGATTCAAGATCTGAAAAAGCAGAAACTGAAAAGACAATTGGAACTTTTTGAGCACATCTCAGGAGAAACAATAAACCAAATGATGAACAGGTTTGTGCAATTAACTACAGAGATGTCTACTTTGGGAATCAAGAATGATCTTGAGGACTTAAACAATAGACTTCTGAATGCACTACCATCTTCTTGGAAACAAACTGTCACTTTATTAAAACATACTGAGAAGTTTCCAATGGATCTTGATCTGCTCATTGCTAAAATTGAATCTGTAGAAATTGCTCAAGAAATAATGATAGACATGCATCAACAACTCAGTATAAGTATGTTGCTTCACCAGCAAATACTGTTGAGAATGCATTTCTGGCTAAAGACCAATCCACTCCTGAAGATGAAGGTGATCTATTTGTGGGAGCAGGATTCTTCACCAGTACACCTGCTTACTCCACTCAACCACAACCACAGTCTTCACCTAAAGCTCAAATGCTAAAACCTTCAACTGAGATGCCATCCTCCTCAAACTCTCCCAATCCAAGTAAAGTGAAAGATGTGATCAACATTCTTTTACAAGATGAAGAGTCAAAAACTGCTTTCACTGCTTTTATGGCAAGCTTTCAAGCTTATCAAGGCAGTCATCTGACTCAAGTGGAGCTAGTTCTACAGGATTTGTTTGAAATTGATCCAGATGATGTAGAAGAAATGGATCTTAATTGGTAGATGGTCATGATAGCTTACAGAACTCAAAAGCATGCTTACACTAACAGAAATTTCAAACCCAGTGCAAACAAAACTGTTGGGTTTGATAAATCAAAATCAAGATGCTTTAACTGTAACAGTTATGGTCATTTTTCAAGAGAATGTAAAGCTCCAAGAAACCAAGGAGGAAATACTCAAGGCAGCTCAAATGGTCAAAAGTATCAGCAACAGGCAAACAAGACTTTTCAGAAGCCATACCAAAGTCTACCAACGCCAGAACCCAAAGAAGAGAAGAAAAGTGAGGAAACTAAGAAGGCACTGGTTGTAAACATCAAAGATGGTTATGACTGGAGTGCATATGCAGAGCAATTTACTGCTGATCTCACTGCTAATCTGGCACTAGTTGCTGAAGTTGATGATGAAGGCTGGTCTGAATTTAAAGATCCTAAATATGATGAATCAGATGAAGAAGAAGAGTATGATTGGAGCGACAAATCAGACCCAAAAGATACCACTGAAGAAGTTGCTCTTATGGCTCAATCAGAACAGCCAAAGGTTGTTAACTCTTCTGATACTGAATCTTCACACTCATATCCTGAAATACCAGTAGAAGTGAGAGAGAAAATGTGCACAAAAGCATGTTTTGAACTAGTTGAACACTACAGAACATATTCATTTAAAATTTGTGACAAGCTCAAACAAGAAGAATCAAAACACAATAAGCTAAAATCAGATCACAAAATTGCTGATGAAAAGATCATGTCTCTTCAAGCTTCATGGAACAAAACCATTAAAGAACTTGAACTTGTCAAACAACAACTTGAATAGATGAACAAAACACTTGAAAAAGAAAAATTGGCACATGCAGCAACTCAAATAGATTTAGCCAAAGTCAAAAGCTCAAAGAAAATTGTTGAGCAACTGGTGAATGGAAGGAATGACAAAGACAAAACAGGACTAGGATTCACACATGAACCTATGCCTGAATCTATCTCAAAAACATTACCAGAAAATTTCAATACTCATGATCATTCACCGGAAAACAAAGCTAAACTGAAAGAATTTCAAGATCAAAATAACTTTAAAAAGAAAAATGTTGAAGTTTATGAAGAAACTGACTTAGACAAGATCAAAAATGGTCGTCCAATCAAAGTCAAATCATATGAACCTCAACAAAAGCAAAAGAAGCTGTTTGTACCAAAAGGTGAAACTGTTATTGAACAAAGTGAACAAATGAGTGAAAAATTTACTGACTTCAATAACAAACTCAAAGGAAAATGTGAAGAAGCTAAAACAGATAATAATATTTATGATGATTCAAGTTCTAATGAACTAACTGAAATACAAGAGTGTCAAAAGGAATCTTCTCAAGATTCAACTAAACTTCAAAGCAAGAAAACTTCATCAAGATTGAGAAATTGAAGAAAAACTGCGAATGAAAGAAAACTGAATCAATTGATCAGTCACAGAACAATACTCAAATTAAACCTGTGAAGTTTGTGTCTGCTGGAACTTTTGACTTGCACACAAACACAAAAATAACAACTACACCTAAGATCAAATCTAACTCTGATCTGAGAACGAGTCCAGATCATAAGACTTCCGCTGTGTATAAAAGATTTGAATCAAAGGAGTCAAAGAATTTTGTTCAAGTTCAAAAGAAAAATCCCAAAGATCAAAAGACAAAATTTACACCAATTAAACAACAAATTAAATTGCCTGAACCCAAAATTCAAACAAGAATCAAATGTTGCTTCAACATCAAGGGTTAATAAAATATTGTTTAAACATTCTGAAAAGTATTGTGATATCTGTGACATGTACAATCATGACATTTCAGAATGTTACTTTCACAAGTATTGCTACATATGTGATATGACAAATCACACCACAGCTGAGTGTTATTTTAACAAATACTGTGCCTTGTGTGATGAAAGAAATCACAATACCAATGATTGTTACTTCAGGAAGAACTCTTCAAGGAAGGAATTCAATAATCAAGGCTTTGTAAATCCACAATTTATAAGAAATCAAAATATTGGATTTAAATTTTCACAAAAACAGCCTTCCTTGGGTTTGAGATCTTTCAGAAGAAATAATCCTATTTTTGTCAAATCACAGCAATACCATCAAGAAAAGTTTATTCCTCGATCTGTGAGAATAAACCAAGGAACATTCTCAAATGATTCATACAAGAGTTCAAGATTTCTTAATAATGCTTTGAAATCAAAATCTCAAAGAGATAATCAGTTGGTTTCTCAAAAAGGATTTGAACATGATAAAATTCAAAAGAAACCAGATGTCAACAAACTTCATTTTATACAATTTACAATTGTTGACAAGTTTGGCAAGCCCAAGACCATTTCGGCTTGGGTTACTAACTCACCTTAAATGTTTGTGAATGCAGGTACGCCCGCGGAGACCAATCAACTCATGGTATGTTGACAGTGGGTGTAGCCGGCATATGACAGGCAATCAAGCCTTGTTGCAAGACTTTAAGTTAAAGGATGGTACTCATGTTGCTTTTGGAGGTGATGCAGGTGGAAAGATAACAGGAGAGGGAACAGTGTCCAATGGGATTATCAGTTTTGATAAAGTCAACTTCTGTTCACAGTTGAACTTTAATCTTCTAAGTGTATCCCAAATTTGTGACAAATCTTATTCTGTTCTTTTTGATGAATCTCACTGTTATATCTTGAAACCAGGTTTTCAGATTAGCAATGACTGGGTGATAGTTAAAGCTGCTAGAGACAGAGATGTATACAAATTGGATATGTCTCAAGTGGATCCTGCAACTGAAACTACTTGCCTGATTGCTAAAGCCTCTAATGATGAAAGCCAGCTTTGGCATAGACGTCTTGGTCATTCAAACTTCAAAAACATGAACAAGCTTGTAGCAGGAAATCATGTTATTGGACTTCCTTCCAAGAAGTTTTCAACAACTGATCATTGCTCAGCATGTCTGAAGGGAAAACAACATAGAGCGTCTTATAAGTCCAAACTAATAAACTCAAACACCAAACCACTCCAGATGTTACATATGGACCTTTTTGGACCAACTAATGTTAGGAGTATTGGTCGAAAATCATATTGTTTAGTCATCATAGATGATTATACAAGATTTTCATGGGTTTTCTTTCTTCAAGCTAAATCTGAAACTGCAGATCTTCTAAAAGAATTTATTAATAAAGTTGAAAATCAGCTTGATCAAAAAGTAAAAATAATAAGAAGTGATAATGGAACTGAATTTAAAAATGCTAACATTGATTTGTTTTGTGCAGAAAAAGGGATAGTTCATCAGTTCAGTGCTCCCAGAACTCCACAACAAAATGGAGTTGCTGAAAGGAAGAACCGAACTTTGATTGAAGCTGCCCGTTCTATGTTAGCAGATGCTAAACTTCCAATCACTTTCTGGGACGAAGCAATATCCACAGCATGTTTTGTTCAGAACAGAATCTTGCTTGTTAAAGATAAAAAGAAAACTTCATATGAGTTGATGTTTGACAGGAAACCAAACATAAATTATTTAAAATCATTTGGTTGTCCAGTTATGATTCTTAACTCAAGTGATCATTTAGGAAAATTTGAAGAAAAAGCTGATAATGGATTTTTTGTTGGATATTCATCTGTTTCAAACGCCTATCGAGTGTATAACTCTAGGACAAACACTATTAATGAAACATTCAACGTTAAATTTTTGGAAAATTCTTTTCCATCAGTTTCAAATGGTCCTGCATGGTTATTTGATTTGAATTCTTTGTCAAACTCATTTCAGTCTAACTTGTTTAATCAATCTGATGATTTTTTAGGTAAGAAGAACTCAAGAGGAGATCTTGGATCTTTCAGTGATGATTCAGATTCTGATGATTCAGATGATGCTCGTCCAGATTATCCATTTTTTTCATTTGTCAAGGATTCAACAATCCATTTCCATGACAATGTTCCTGATTCTTCAGCTTCAGATCATTCTGTTTCAGCTGCTCAAGATGCATCACAACCTTTTCCTAATGATGGTACAGAAATTGGACATCCTGAGTCTGGCACATCTTCTATCTCTGGAGATGCAATTGATTATAGTAACTTTGATTACTTTCTCAATTCACCGACTCAAGTACCAAATTTCACTCCACATTCTTCTACCTTATTGCAACAGCTCTCCAATCTGAACCAAACAAATCTTGATGTAACTGTTCAAGGAAATGAGATTCCGATATCTCGTATCCACCGGAACCATCCAACATCACAGATTATTGGTCCTCTGAATGAAAGAACTACTAGGAGTAAATCTGAACATGCAAATGTTTGTTTATACTCGTGTTTCCTTTCTCAGACTGTTCCTAAAAATGTCACCGAGGCATTACAGGACAATGGTTGGATTGAAGCTATGCAGGAGGAACTTCTACAATTTCGAAAACAAGAAGTGTGGAAGTTGTGAAATTACCTGAAGGAGAAAATGCCATAGGCACCAAATGGTTGTTCAGAAATAAAACTGATGATCGTGGCATTGTAATCAGAAATAAAGCAAGACTTGTTGCACAAGGATACACACAGGAAGAAGGAATTGACTATGATGAAGTATTTGCTCCGGTTGCAAGACTCGAATCTATTCGTGTTTTCCTGGCTTATGCATCATTCATGAGATTCAAGGTGTATCAAATGGACGTAAAAGGTGCATTTCTGTATGGTCCAATCACTGATGATGTGTATGTGAAGCAACCTCCGGGCTTTGAGGATGCAGAATTTCCAAATCGTGTGTATAAGCTTAGCAAAGCTTTATATGGCCTACATCAAGCTCCTAGAATTTGGTATGAGACATTATCTCAACACTTGATCCAACATGGATATACAAGAGGGAAAATCGATCCAATTTATTCATAAAGAAGGATAATGATGATCTCTTATGTGTGCAAGTGTATGTAGATGATATCATATTTGGTTCTACCAGTCCAACTTTGTGCAAAGAATTTGAAGAGATCATGAAATCTTGGTTTCAAATGAGTTCTATGGGAGAAATCAATTTCTTTCTTGGATTGCAAGTTCAACAATCTACAGATGGTATTTTTATCAATCAAGAGAAGTTCGTTGATAAACTCTTGAAGAAATTCAAACTGCATGATTTTCAATCCATAAGAACTCCAGCTGACGTAAACACCAAGATTGAACCTGATCCTAAAGGAAAATCAGTAGACCAAACTTTATACAGATCTATGATTGGTTCTTTGATGTATCTTACTGCATCACGACCAGACATAATGTATGCTGTTTGTGTCTGTGCAAGGTATCAATCAGACCCGAAAGAATCTCACTTAATTGCTGTCAAAAGAATATTCAGGTATCTCAAAGGTAAACCATCCTTAGGGCTTTGGTATCCTTACGAGGGTAATTTTGAGTTACATGGATACACAGATAGTGATTATGGTGGTTGTTGTCAAGACAGAAAATCTACTACGGGTGGTTGTCAGTTTCTTGGACCCAGATTAGTTTCATGGCAATGTAAGAAACAAACAAATGTTTCTGTCTCAACTGCAGAAGCTGAGTACATAGCTGCATCAGCAGGATGTTCTCAAATCCTTTGGTTGCAAAACCAACTGCTAGATTATGGGTTCAATTTTCTTAAAACACCCATTTACATTGATAACACTGCTGCTATGTTCATTACAGCTAATCCAGTTCAACACTCAAAAACAAAACATATCGAAATTCGATATCATTTTCTAAGAGATAATTCTGAAAAAGGTTTAATCATTTTGATTCAAATAGCAACTGAAAAACAGTTGGCAGACCTATTTACTAAAGCTTTTCTACCAGGAAGGTTTGAGTATTTAGTGGAGTCAATTGGCCTTATTAACCATGTGTAAACCTGGTTACAAATTTGAATCTTTTCATGATCAAATACTTTCCTAAATCTGATATTTTCATAAGGATAACTTTTCATAGTTATTTGCCTGATTGTTTGTGTGTGTGTGCTTTCTTTTATAGAAAAACAAATACAAAATTAGAAAACTCAAAAAAAAGCAAATAGAAAATTTAAATCAAAAATCCAAAAATAGAGTGCTTTACATTTTTCATTCATTATTTTAGGAATGAATCTGTGTTTGCCTTATGTGAGAAATGATAGTACATTAGTAAGATCAGTTACATACTTCACTCGCTAATAAAGTCTGACATGATCAGGAATTGTTGTGTTGACACTATCATGCTAGTATACTGAACAAGTAAATTCTTATGATTACCCACATCCTTATGCTTGTTTGTGTATTCATCTAAGTACATTTGAGTGTCTTAGCTTATCAGATTGACTGCTTGTTAAGCTACTCCTGCTCACACTAATGGTAATGTGACTAATCATGAGATCTGTTACAAGCATCATTTACTTCTCTGTTATGAGTCATCATAGACCTGAAGTACTGAGATATCCTCTGTTGTAAGTCATTACAGACCTGGATATTCTCATTTGATGCAAAAATGCCAATGTGCACAACCCATTCAAAAAGATGGTTAGAGTTGATCAAATGGTTATCCATGATCATTCTCTCTTAAATTAAGTAACATGAACTCTGATTATGCATATTTGTTAGGTAATAAGTTGAGAATATGTGCTTTCTTGCATGTCTTGATGATGGTTGATCCTCTTTGTCTTGGTATGAGTCACATCTTGTCATATACCTCTACCATACTCATCCAAGAATTGAAAAAGTAAGTGAGCTATAGTTTATGTCAAAAACACTCATTTGCTGTCCTTAGATCTTGTGTCTCCTTTGCTGTGATATCACTGACCTGGAACACACTTGATCAGGATTTAATCATTGTCTATGACTATCCACATAATTTTTTATTTTACTGTTCTGATCTTATCTAATATGATCTCACTGCAATCAAATATTCTAGTGTAAATATTAGATTTTTATTCTACTTTAATTTTGATTTTATGCATGTTTTCTTGTGTGCAGGCAATATAACAATGTTAAGTATGATATTCTTATGATCTATTAATAAACTTCTAAGTTTTGTGAAACTTAAAAGTTTAGGGGGAGTAATAAACCAATAAGAATATTCTCAGAAAATCAAAATGAAAATGATCATAAACCAATAAAAATTCTCAGAAAATCAAAATGAAAATGATCATGTTGAATTGAACGGATGATGCTTTAATTTCAAAGTATGTGTGTGTTTATCAAATGATAAAATGATCTCATAATTTTAGCAAGGAAAAGCTTCTTTGAAAAGTTTGAATCAAGACAGATGTTGAAATATTTGGTTGTTCATTTTGAAACTAAGATGAAGGGTCGAACTTGTAAAAAGTTCAAATTTGAGGTTAAAAATGAAAATTTGAATCTTTGAGGGTCAAAATGCAAATTTGAAACTTTGAGGGTAAAAAGTGTAAATTTGAAACTTTGAGGGTAAAAAGTGTAAATTTGAAATTTTGAGGGTCAAAAGTGTAAATTTGAAATTTTGAGGGTCAAAATGTAAAAATATGCAATATTGTTTGAATATTAGTATGAAATATTACTAATTTGTTTAAACAGTGTGCAGGTGAAAGATTTGAAAATTCCAAGTGAAAAAATGCACAAACAGTTGTTATATGTCTGATTAGTTGATGTGTGGACATTTCAGATTTATTATGCTACAAATAGTGCTTATGCTACTAACAGTTCTCATAAGTCTGAAACAGTTCTCATACGGCTAGACTAATGTGTCTAATAGTGCTAATACGACTAGACTCACAAGGCTGTATAGTGCTCATATGTCTCAATACTTAGTGAAATTTTTGACCTAATGAGTCTGAACGATCCTCAAACGACCAACAGTACTCATAAGTCTAAAATTTTTATACTTAGTATAAATAGAACACTTGTGATATTCATTTCATTCTAAATTCAAAAACCCTCATAAAACCCTCTGAACTCTCGAACTTTCGAACTTTCTTCGACCAAAACCCTCATTCATCGATTGAATCCACTTCGAACAAAAATTTCAGATTATTGATAGTATTCTTGTGATTGTGAATGTAAGTGAATGAATTATATTCAACTGATTTCATTTTAAATGAAACTTTTTGATGGTCGTTCGATCCCTGTACGGTCGTATGAACCCTAACACTTACAAAATCACAGATTATTCTTCAAATCGAAAAAATGTAAAAAAAAATTGAAAATTCAAAATAAAATTAAAATTGAAATGTACAAGCAGAAGCCGATGTTCTCTGTAAAAGAAGAACCTGAGGATTTCTTTGCAGATTGAAGAATGAAGAGAGAAGATTGAAGAATGAAGAGAGAAGATTGAAGATAAAAGAAGAAGTCAAAGGATGCAGAGAAGATAAGATGAAGACAAAGACAAGATTGAAGATAAACGAAGAAAAGAAAGGATGGAGCTGAACTGAAGACTGAAGACAATGTAAATCTTAGGGGGAGTATTGTTAGGTCCTTTAAAAGATTAACATTTAGTCTTTATTGTTTAGTGTCTATTTTGTATTTTATACTAGTGTAGGGACTTTTTGTGTAAAATTAGTTCCTTAGGTTCTAGTATAAATAGCTTAGACGTAGTATAGATTGAAGGAGTTGTATGTTTTTATGATAACTGCTCTCTATCATTTGTAATCGTCTTTGCTATCAATGAAATATGAATTTTGTTGATTTTGCATGATTTGATTACAATAGATTGTATTTTGCTTTGAATTGTTCATATAATTGATACAGATTGCTCTAATTGATCCTATCAATAACTGTGTTGCAGGCCTGAAAGGGAAACAAGACAGATCATCTCATAAATCGAAATGTGTTAACTCTATCACTACTCCATTACACTTATTGCACATGGATCTCTTTGGTCCCACAAGTATAATGAGCATTGGAAGGAAATCATACTGCCTTGTGATAGTTGATGATTTTACAAGATTTACATGGGTATTCTTTTTAAGAAGTAAAGATGAAACTGCTGAAACTTTAAAATCTTTTATTCTTAAAATAGAAAATCAAATTGATCACAAGGTTAAGATCATTAGAAGTGATCAAGGGACTGAGTTTAAGAACTTTGTTCTTGACTCATTCTGTGACTCAAAAGGGATTGCCAGACAATATAGTGCTCCCAGAACTCCTCAATAAAATGGTGTTGCTGAGAGGAGGAACATGACACTTATTGAGGCTGCTCAAACCATGTTAGCTGATTCAAAGCTGCTCTAACTTTCTGGGCAGAGGCAGTCAGCACTGCATGCTATGTGCAGAACAGGGTTCTTATAGTTAAGCCCCATGGAAAAACCCCTTATGAGTTATGGAACAAGAGGCCACCGTTCATTGGCTTTCTAAGGTCCTTTGGCTGCAGGTGTACCATACTTAACACAAAGGACAACTTAGCAAAGTTTGCTGAGAAGTCAGAAGATGCTATCTTTGTTGGATACTCTTCTAGCTCCAAAGCTTATAGAGTATACAACATCAAGAATCAACAATTTGAGGAGTCATTCAATATAGTTGTTAATGAGCACACTCCTTGTGTTAGGGGGAATGGACCTTAGTATATCTTTGATTTAGAATTGTTTCCAAACTATTCTAAACCATCTTATGAGAATGTTTCAGCTGGAACAGGTGCTCAAGGTGATGCTGATGCTGATATAGATCAACTATTTGAGCTTCCCAGACCTCTTTCAAATTCTCCAAGAGCTGAAAGGCAACAAGCTTCAACCATTCACAGATCTGATAGTGTAACTATTTCCAGAAATGATGAAGCTTTCACAAGTGAATCACTTGATCAACCTCAAAGTTCTTCAGGTGATCCACTACAACACCAGGTTGAGGGAAGTAGTATCCTGAAGGAACAGGCAACTGTTAATACTACTTCACAACCAACCATTGATGATGTTTCTCAATCATTCAATCAGTCCTCATTGAATGACTTTGAAACAGCAGTTGGACAGAGTAATCAAGTTCCTGATCAGAATATGTCCAATCTAGACTTATCTCTGCAACTGGAAGTGATTCCTCGCCTTAGGATTCACAACACTCATCCAACTGAGAACATCATAGGGAATGCCTTTGAGGGTGTGAGAACAAGAGGACAAACTCATCATGGGAATGTCTGCTTGTACTCATGCTTCTTGTCTCAGATGGAGCCAAAGAAGGTGGAAGATGCCTTAAAGGATAGTAGTTGGGTTGAATCGATGCAGGAGGAGCTGCTTCAATTCAGAAGACAAAAGGTCTAGAATCTATGCCCACTACCATCTGGTCAAGTACCCATAGGCACTAAATGGGTGTTCAGGAACAAGAAAGTTGATAGAGGCTTGATTATCAAGAACAAGGCAAGACTAGTAGTTCAAGGATACACCCAGGAGGAAGGAATTGATTATACTGATGTCTTTGCACCTGTTGCAAGACTTGAGGCAGTTAAGATCTTCCTTGCTTATGCTGCATCCAAGAACTTCACAGTCTACCAACTTGATGTCAAGTGTGCTTTTCTATATGGGGATATAGATAGGGAAATCTATGTATGTCAACCTCCAGGATTTGAAGACCCACACACCCCAACTATGTGTGCAAACTGGATAAAGCTCTATATGGGCTGCACCAAGCACCTAGGCTGTGGTATGAGACCTTGTCTCAGTTTCTCCTGAAGAATGGATACACTAGAGGTACCATTGACAAGACTCATTTCATCAGAAAGAGTGGAGAAGACATTTTGTTTGTACAAGTCTATGTTGATGACATCATATTTGGTTCTTCAAACGACCAAATGTGCAAGGACTTTGAAAGCATTATGAAGCAGAAGTTTAAGATGAGTTCCATGGGAAAAATGGACTTTTTCCTTGGAATTCAGGTGAAACAGATGAAGGAAGGGTTCTTCATAAGTCAATCTAAGTATGTCTCAGACATCTTAGATAGATTTGAAATGAAATATTGTAAACCAGCCAAGACACCCATACCCAGAAACCATAATCTTTGCCCTGACCTTGACGGGGAGGATACTGATCAACATCAGTATAGAGCAATCATTGGTTCTCTGATGTATCTCACTGCTAGTAGACCAGATATCATGCTTGCCACATGCATTTATGCAAGATATCAGGCTGCTCCAAAGGTGTCTCACCTAGCTGCTGCAAAGAGGATCCTCAGATACCTCAAAGGAGCACCTAAACTAGGTCTCTGGTATCCAAAAAATAGTGATTTCAATCTCTATGGATATTCTGACAGTGACTATGGTGGCTGCAACATTGACAAGAAATCAACATTAGGAGGATGTCAATTTCTTGGTGGAAGGATTATCTCATAGCAATGCAAGAAACAATCCTGTGTCTCTACATCAACTGCTGAAACTGAATACATTGCTGCTGCTAGCTGCTGTGCTCAACTACTATGGATTCAAAATTAGATGTTAGACTATGGATTCAACTTCATGACTACTCCTATCCATATTACAACAATAGTGCTATCTCCATTACTGAGAATCCGGTGAAGCACTCCAAGACAAAGCACATTGATATCAGGTATCATTTCATTAGAGATATTCATGAGAAACATCTGATCAAGTTAATCAAAGTTGACTCAAATGAACAATATGCTGATTTGTTCACAAAGGCATTTGATGAACAAAGATTTAAGTATCTCATATCAGCTATTGGGATGATAAATATTGATTAACTACCTCTTTTGAAAAAGCTTTTTAAATGTGTAATGTTTTGTGTCAATACAATTTAAGCCCTGTTACAAAAGATCTTTAAATTATTCTAAGTGTAAATTCCTTCCGAAGAGGAATTAACTCTCGGAAGATATTCTTGAATATCTTCCGAAGCCAAAATTCCTCAATGGAAATTGTCTTCTCGGAAGAGTTTTTGGTCTCGGAAGAAGCGATTGATTTTACATCAGATCTACTTCCAAGCTTATAAAACTCTCCATTCAGAGAGATATCTTTACCTTCGGAAGCAATGCTTTGCTTCGAAAGAGAAAGTACCTTCAAAAGACCATTTTACCTTCTGAAGCAATGCCTTGCTTCGGAAGAGAAATTGACTTCGGAAGACAATTACCTTCGAAATGTTTTACATTCGGAAGTAAAGGTTTTATATGTAACGGATATCTTTTGGGCCCCACTCTGTAAAAAGTAAAGATTTTGTTCATGATGGTCAGATTATTTAAAATTATCCTTGCCGCCACTATCATTTCTCCGCTGTAAATCACCATACCACCCACAGTAACCCCAAACAGTTACCCTATTACCGCCACTACCACAATTCATCCCCTTTAAATAATCTTGACTGATCAATTTCATATTCTTTTACCAATTTACTTCCCTAACTGTTCCCTTCACTGTCAAACCTGCAATTTCACCCAAATTCAAGCTTACCTTCTCTTCAATGGCGCTAAACCCTCAGCACAACCAAGTCGCATTACTTGATTCGTCAAGAGATGCCGACTTCACCCAAATCATCACCTTTCTTACCGAATCCACATACCTCACTGCTCTAACAGTTAACCCCACCGTATACTCCAACCATATGTCCGAATTCTGGAGTAACGGTCAAACTGCAGTTCTGAATGGGGTTCGAGTACTGAGAACCCGCATTTGTGGCCAAGAGTTGGTCATCACAGAACAACTCATCAGGGAGCATATCGAGCTTCACGATAATGGGGCTCCTACTGAGTTCCCCAAAGAAGACTTGGAAGGCACCTATATCCTCATAGGATATGGAGGGGATGTGAGCAGGTCTACCGTCTACATGTTTAACTTCTCTTACCATTGGAAGTTCCTGCTGCATATTATCCTGCACTGCCTCTCCAATAAATCAGGGGGTTAGGATCAAATCCCATATGAACTAGGATGCCTAGTTCATGGGTTGGTGAGAGTCTCCGCTTCAATTACTCACGATTTGTGTTGGCCAACCTTATCGGCAATATGAGCAGGGATACATTCTTCATGTATTCCCGATTTATTCAACACATAATCAACTGTGAGTTGGAACCGAGCAAGCTTGTCTGCGCAGCTGCTCTTACTGTTCCACAAGTGAGGCCTACCATCTTCAAAACTCTGAAGAAGATGTCCATCAACTTCACTGGAAGGTACACTCCATTACCTCCAGCGATGACTGAGCGCATAGCTCCTGGTGACATCCCTGTTATCCCCACAGGTGATGAACCCACACCAGTAACCTCCACCACAATGCCAACAAAACCTTCTTTACCCATCAAAGTTACATACCAGAGACGTCCCAAACGAACCATTGTTCAATCTACTCTGATTGAACAAGCTCCTCCAGTTCAAGCCAAATGGACTAGAGTGGAATCATGGGCTCCCACTCAGTCCGAGGTCACACCATCCTTCACATATGACCTCAATATGGGTTTTGAGCCTCCTCAGTCTCAAACCCAAGAGCCTGAAACCCAAGCCTTAAGCCCACAGGGTGAGTCTTTACACTCCCTTGTGCAGCCTTCTAGGGACAGCCCCACCATAGGTTCAATGCCTGTAGACATTGATCTAGGTCCCGGGTCAGTAGGTTTAACCTCCTTATCTTTCACTGACCTTTTACTCCGTATTGATGAAGAGATTACATCTCTCCATGGCCATGAAGTTGATCTACAACACCCTCTGAAAGATCAACAGAGCCAAGAGAGATCCCTTGTCTCTAGCCCCATCAGCAGCCAATTACTAAGGTGAGTCCCACTGATGTGGAGGGGACTCATGTAGGCTCAGCTGCCACTACTCAGAGTCTCCCATTGAGCTCTCAGGAAAGTGGTAACATCATTAGGACTGAGTCTACGGCAACTTTGCCCATTGACATCTCTGAAAGAGATGACTCTGAGCAAAGGTATCCAGGGTGCCAAGAAGCCACATCTGGTGGTGAGACTGAGCATACTAGGTATGTTATCTCATCTCCCCGTGATTCTTCTCATGAAGATGAGGGAAGTATGCAACTAACGCTTCAGTACTTGCTTTCTAAGGTCTCCAACCTAGAATCACAGGTGAGGATCTTGGAATCAAGGACTCCCACTCAGCAACTTGAGATAACAATCTCAAGGCCCAACTAGCTGAGAAATAGACGGAGAGGTCTGTTAGGCATGTACCTATTCAGGTCTCAATGACTTCTTCCTCTAACTCATCTAGCTCTCAAGATGATGCTACCAAAAAGGGGGAGAAAGTTCAGAGACAAACACTTGAGGAACCACAGACCCAATCCTCTTCTTCACAACTCATCACACTACCTGGTCATCTCAATCATTCCTAGAGATTGACTCAAAGACTTCATGATCTCTACAGACTTTTCACAAAGTTTGTATTGAGATCCTCCTTAGAGCAGCCCAGCCCTGACACCACACTTATATATTTTGGGGTTGAGGAGCTTCTAAGACTGACTGCACCTTCTACCACTGTGGAAGAAGTTGGTCAACCTATGGTCCACATGGAACCCGAGATTAACTTCGAAGGGGAAAAGGGGGCTGATGGCCCAGCAACTAAAACAGATGGGAAAGAACTTGCAGCAGTCTCATCTTTCAAAGCTCAGGCTGAAGCTTCCGAAGCTGACATTGAAGCCTCGGAAGAACAAGAAAAGTCTTCCGAGGCCAAAATAGAAGCTGCGGAAGGCTTATTCCAGATGTCCGAGGAACTGACCGTCACAGATGTTATTGCTGAAATAGCATCTGAGGTGAGCAGGGAGGACATTTCTGATATTCCTCCAACCTAAACACCAGCTGAACTTCTCTCTCAGTCACAACCCTCCATCCAAGAACCACCACAGTCAAGCACTGCCAAAGACAAAGGAAAAAGGAAATTGACTGCGGAAGAGCTTCAGGAGGAGGAGAGGATTGAGAAGCTCAAGAAGAAAGGTAGGTTTCCTACTGAGAAACTGCTAGCTTCCAGTTCTAAGGCAGCAGCAGCCAATCAGGAAGAAATCAACACAAAGAGAAGGAAAGCACTCATTGACCAGCTCATAAGCTTGGGAGCTGCCAATGAGGAAGTACTCCTGCTACCACTAGAGGAGTTAGTGAATTTGGAGAGGTCAACCGGGCTAAAACAAGAAGAAGAAGCTAGGTTGGCCTTGGAGAGGGAAGAAGAAGAACGAAGAGAAGCAGCCCTGAAGCTGAGAGAGGATAGGATCAAATTCCTACTCTCAAGAGGCTTCAGTCTTCCTGAACTGTCTCCACTGTAGGATTCTATATGCCCAAGACACTTAGAATATTGATGTGGTTAGTACGTTATGATCCAAGTCAGGTTATACCCAATAACAAGCTTAGCAAACACCAATTAATATTTAGTTGATGATATGATCATGCAATTAAATATTTACACCAATTTAGAAAATGGGTTTTCTAAATAAGTTGCATATGAGTAGAACAATTTATTAGGATATTTTGTTCAATAATATTATTGGAAGTGTTATTTAAATTAGTTGTATAACACCAAATAATAATGAGAGTATACTACTTATACAATTAATTGGTTAATTGTATAAACTAGTTACAAGACTAGACAATATATAAGTGTGTGTTAATATTTGTTTTTGTAAGAAAAACATCTATTTTTCTAAATTGTGGCCTTCCACCACAACACACACACATGCATGTGTAAGAATGTGTTTAATTAAAAGAAAGACCTACTTCTTTTAATAAGAGGAACCGTCCCATGTGGAGGACAAAAGGAAACACACATGCACTTGTCATGTGTTTCCACTAACTCTAGAGATTCTCTTGGTAAACATAATCACATGCTTTCTTGTCTACACTCCACTCTCTTGTGAACTACAAAAGAGTGCACACTCCATCATTCAAGACATGCAAGACACACAAAGATTTCAGCTCTCTCTCCTCCTCTCCCTACGGTTTATTTCAGCAAGAACAAAGAGGATAGAGCTGATTTTTGAGCTGATTACATGTTGTTCTTGGTGTGAGGTTCTTGCACTCCATGATTATGAATCATGCATGCAACTAACAACAAAATTCTGCACTCCTCTCTCTCAAAATGCTACGGTTTCAGCAGCTTCAGCAGGAGGTTTTTGAGCAGGGTTTTCATGTTGTTCTTGGTGTGTTCTACCTAACAAGAAGGTGTGTTTGCAAGGAGCTTGGGGTATACTAGCTTGAGGACTTCTATCCTTGAAGTCTTGGCTGCATTTTGGGCATCTCCATCTTCATCAAACATCTCTTTTGGTCGAGTTCTTGCTGCTGCAGTAAGGTAGATTCACAGCTCTATGTAGCTGTGATTTTATGTAGTTTTACATATGTTCATAGCATGTTAATTCACATAAATGATCCTTTGATTTATGGGTTTGTTTTATACACTTGAATGGTCACTTGAAGAACATAATTTTCAGCTTATAAACATGGTTATAATGCTATACTTCCGCTTCGTTTTCAGAAAGTTTAAATGGTTAAACTACGATTTTATGTTCTAACAAACCCTACATTGGCATCAAGAGCCGGTTATGTGAATAGCTTGCTTGTTCTTATCCTTAAAAATCATTTTAAAGGATGTTAATCAACTAATTAGGGACTGATTTTGGTTGATTTAATAAACCCCAAGTCTTTCAAAGTTATATCTTCATGCTTATGATTAAACTTTGAAAGATAGGAATGTCAATCGGTTGATATGTTTGGTTGTTGTTTGTTTGGACAAACAAACCCAAATTTTCTGTTTATGTTGGCTGAAAATTTAGGGTTTTATGGGGTTTATTTGTTTATTGAATAATGTTTATGATTTGTCATATAATAGTGCATAACCTAGCTTTTGGCCTTGTGTTGTTTGGATGCTTACAATGTTTGGAATGGTTGTTTTAATTCATTCAATTGGGTTGTAATATTTATGTTTATTATTTGGGTTGTAATTATTTATTCATTTGGTTATGTAATAAATGGATTAGGTGCATTTCTTTTATTAGAAAAATGTATTAGGATATAATTTTTGTAAAAGGAAGATGCACAAGATGAAGACCCAAAGATGGACATCAAAGACACAAAAAAGGACTTGAAGCATATGGATGCAAGTTCAAGTGGGAGTCTATGAAGACCTCTATTTTGTGTTGCATTCAACCCTTAGGAAAGACCAAATGACCACACTTGTGATGGCAAACAAGTGTGGTCACAATAATAGCTATGGTTATGCACATTGTGGTTGTTATATTATGCTTGTTTGATTGTGATTTTATGAATGATTGTATGATATTTGGATATGATAAACAATCTTAATAAAAATGACCTTAACAAGCTAATATAAAATGGTTCTTAATCATTAAGCGTTAATAAACGGTTATTAAAAGGATTAACGGTTTTATAATAAAATAAGTTTTATTAAAAGAACCATAGGGTATCTTGTATTTGAAAGCATACAAATACAAGTACATAGTGTTTTCAAAACTAGAATTAATAGAAACCAAAAATCCCTTTTTAAACAAGTTTAACACCGTCCTTTTACACGACACTCGAATCACTTGAGAACTATTTGTGGGATAAAGGTCACCTAACCACTTATAGGGAACTTGTGTGTTTGAGGTGAGTATAACATACTTGTGGGATAAAGGTCACCTAACCGCTTGTATGTGAAAATTCACACGTGTGTGTAAGTAGGACGACTTGAATTGGAAACCGTGTGCATAGGGTCACCGAAGCATGGCATACAATGGTGTTGATGGGATTAAACATGCCAACCAAACATAAGATGTTTAACCGATCCCATAAAGGCTAGAAGTTGCAAAAGGTTGCAATTGTCAAATATTGACTACCTTGTTAAATTAAATAATGGGATAAAGGTCACCTAACCATTATTGAATGTAACGTTGGATTCTAGATTTTAATTATTAATTGTCTATGAGACATAAAAGGGTATTAATAATTAAAATAAAATTTTAAGAAATACTAATAAGAACTTTGTAAAATTTTGTAGAATGGCCGCAAACAATAATGCTACCACCCCGACCGTCCATACCCTATCACTGAGAATCGTTATCAAAATGAGTAAAGGCCTATGTCCTTGACGATCTCATGTCTCACCAACCAACGCTGTTGATGTTAAGGCCTTTTGACGATTGGCTTAAGCACATTAAGGATTCTGTGCAAGTTTCCTACCTCATGTTGGGAATATGATTCCCGAACTCCAAAAGGGTTTGGAACATCATAGGGCATATGACATGATAATCTAGTTGAAGGAAATGTTCCTTGAGTAAACATTAGAAAGATTTCTTCAAAACGGTTCAAGCACTTTATGCATGTCACATGGAAGAAACCCAATCGATATCATCTTATATATTCTTAAGATGAAAAGCCATATTGATAGCCTCAAGATGCTTAACTTCCCGTCTCAAAGTAGTTGGCCAAGGATTTGATCCTTGATTGCCCAACTAAAGGTTTGAGACATTCATAATAAACTGTAATATGAACGGGTGGGACAAGAGCATCGGTGAAATTCACGCAATGCTCAAAAGCAACCGAGGCAGGGATGGGTAGAGAGGTTCTACCTATTCTCTCGATCAACGAGGGAGACTATAAGAAATGGCCAATCTCGATTCTAAGGCAATTATTGCCAAAAGAAAGGAATACATCAAAGCAAAGGTTAAAGCAAAACCTCAAAGACCTAAGCTTATGAGCCATAAGTAAGGGAGAACGATCCATGTTTTGAGTATGGAGAGATAGGACAATAAAAAGGAATTGTTCTCCTATCTCAAGGAGTTGAAAAATAAGAGGGATGCTAGGCAGACCTCGAATACAATTTTCATGATTCACATTGTATTAAATGTCATTTCTTCAAACATATGGGTATTGGATACCAGATGTGAGACTCATACTTGCAATTGTTGCAAAGGGGTTCAAAAGAAATGTGCACTTCAAAGAGGGAAACTCTATTTTGAGACTTACAAATGGTTTGGAAGTTGTTCTCAAAACCTTTTGTATGCACCTAGTTTGACTAGGAATATAATTAATGTTTCCTATTAAAACAATATGGTCATGATTTAAAGTTTGTATATAATGGTATTAAGTTTTATGGATGATGTATTTCATTTTAAGGATATGCCTTTTAATGATATTCATGAATTAGTTCATGATAATTCGTCCTATAAATAACTCAATATACAAATTAAGCACCAAGAAACTTAAAATCGGTTTAAGTTATTATTATCTTTGACATTGACATCTTGGTCACATAAACAAGAATTGGATTCAAACACTTCAAAAGAATGGTCTTTTGGAAACAAATGAAAATGTTTCATTTGATAAGTGTGAACCAAAAGACTTATTAGGAATGATACATTTGGATGTATGTGGTCCTTTTAAGACAATGAAAAAGATTGGTGAAAAGATACTTCATTACTGTTACCGACGATAACAGGCGCTATTATTGTGTGCACTTGATGACACATAAGAACGAAGCTTTTGAAATGTTCAAAATCTTCAATAATGAAGTAGTAAATTAACTCTACATAACTATCTAAGTTCTTCATTTTGATAAAGGAGAAACTGAACCCTATTTGGATATGGTTCAATTCATTAAGGCTATGAGCTTACCACCTTTATCATCTTGGGTTTTCGCACTAATCTCCACGGCTCGTATTTTGAATATGGCCCAAACCAAGAAAGTGGATTCGACACCCTTTTGAAATATGGCATGGAAAGAGTTCCCTCACTATCATATTTAAAAGGTATTGGGTAGTGAAGCTTATGTTAAGCTTAACACCTAAAAAAATTTGAAAGTCGATCCACTACGTGTATATTTGTTGGATATCCTAAAGACTGTATAGGATACTACTTCTTTGATCCAAAAGAGCAAAAGGAATTTATTGCTCAAAGGGCAGAGTTCTTGGAAGCCAAGTTCCTTATGGAAGGAGTGACGCATAGAACAATGGAATTTGATGAAGATCAAGATCCACAAGCCGATACACATTTGGTTGACACTGGCTATCAACAAGAGGTTGTTGATGATGATCAAGAGGTTGATCAATACATACAAAACGTTCATAGATCTGGTAGAGTTAGCATTCCACCTGAAATATATGGATTTTTCATGGATGGATGCTATGAGATTGACTCCGATGAGCCAACTACATACCATGATGCTATGTCCAATTTGGATTATGACAAATGGCTGGAAGCCATGAACGTAAAGATGCAATCCATGTATGACAACCAAGTTTAGGAATTGGTTGACCCTCCACTTAACTCCAAACCGGTGGATGCAAGTGGGTTTTCGAGAAGAAAACAAATATGCATGGAAACTTGGATACTGACAAAGCTTGTGTGTATAAAAGGGCTAGTGGGAGTGTAATCACAATCTTAGTATTGTATGTTGATGACATATTACTATATGGAAAGGACATTCCAACCATGGAAGGTGCTAAAACCTGGCTTGGAAATTGTTTTTCCATGAAAGATCTCGGTGAAGCCGCCTATATTTTAGGAATAAAGATCTATAGGGATAGATCGAGGCAGTTGATAGGTCTAAACCAAAGTGCATATATTGATAAAATCTTGAAAAGGTTCAAGATGAAAGGTATGGTACCTATTCAAAGAGGGACAATATTGAGTGCATCTCAATGTCCAAGCTTAGAGGATGAGCAAGATTGTATGAAGGACATCCCATATGCGTCTGCTATAGGATCCATCATATATGCGATGATATGCACTAAGAACGGACGTGTCATGCGCGTTAAGCATGACAAGAAGATATCAGCAGAATCCAGGTAATAGCCATTGGATGGCTGTTAAGAGTATTTTGAAATACCTTAGAAACACTAAGGATATGTTCTTAATATATGGATCTGGTAAATAAGAACTCGTTGTAAAAGGTTACACTGATGCGAGTTTCCAAACTGACTCGATCATAATCGGTATGTCTCCATTATGAATAGGGTAGCATTGTCCACTACAAAATAGGAATACATAGCCACCTCATTAGCAGCTTTGGAAGCTGCATGAATAAAAGGTTTATCACCGATCTAAGGGTGGTCTCTACCATTCAAGACCCCTTAGAAATCTTTTATGATAACGAGGGTATGATTGCTCAAATCAAGGAACCCCGTGCACATCAAAAGATTAGGCACAATGAGCGGAGATTCAGCTACATAAGGGATGAAGTTGAAAAGGGAAAGATATGTATTCGTAAAGTTCACTTTGATCAAAATATTGCGGATCCACTCACGAAGCTCCTCGAAAGGGCAAGGCATGAAAGTCATACCTATGCCTTAGGACTTCGATATTCTAGTGATTGGACTTGATCAAATTCTGTATTTGAATATGTCAAACTATTTATTATTTGAGAAAAATTATTTGGTTATAATGTTTCAATTAATGTTCCAATTTAGCATGTTTAATCCATGAGTAAATTATTTACTCTAAATGTCCGTAGTCGTTCATACTTATGGGAATAAGTGTGAGGGTAAGATTATTATGAACTTGGATTGGTTGATATTCATAAGGATGAATATAGAGCAATGGGTTGCTACCAAGGTTTATAGATATTTGTGGGATACAAATATTGGACTAACCCGCATCTCAAATTTTACTACATGGAATCTTATCGATTGATCATAAGTAAATTTGAGTAAAGGCGAATATCATTTGGTATCCTCCGACCTGAGATACATATTGGGTTTTGATATTCACCAAATATTATACCTTGAGCTATTTCTTCACTGTTCTGAAATAGTGGACAGTACATAAGGGTATGTTCAGGTTTAATACGAGGTGTTTGTGAGAAACGTATGTAGTCAAGATGGAATTTGTTCCTCTTATCCGTTGAGAGTTAGATGTCTAAGGCCTGATTAAGTTAAATCAACAAGGAATGATCATTTTGTGTCCTTGGATTTAATATGACATCTGTAACAAAAGGATAGATGATTGATTCACCTAAATCATTTCAAGTAGGGTACTTGAATGGGATGATGTTATTGAATGGCCATAAGTCATGCGTATTAAGGGTAGTAAACCGTTGTTAGGCGTTATTTACTGCTTGCATCAATCTTCTATGAATCTTGGGCAAGTGGGAGATTGTAGGATTCTATATGCCCAAGACACTTAGAATATTGATGTGGTTAGTACGTTATGATCCAAGTCGGGTTATACCCAATAACAAGCTTAGCAAACACCAATTAATATTTAGTTGATGATATGATCATGCAATTAAATATTTACACCAACTTAGAAAATGGGTTTTCTAAATAAGTTGCATATGAGATGGAATAATTTATTAGGATATTTTGTTTAATAATATTATTTGAAGTGTTATTTAAATTAGTTGTATAACACCAAATAATAATGAGAGTATACTACTTATACAACTAATTGGTTAATTGTATAAACTAGTTACAAGACAAGACAATATATAAGTGTGTGTTAATATTTGTTTTTGTAAGAAAAACATCTATTTTTCTAAATTGTGGCCTTCCACCACAACACACACATGCATGTGTAAGAATGTGTTTAATTAAAAGAAAGACCTACTTCTTTAATAAGAGAAACCATCCCATGTGAAGGACAAAAGGAAACACACATGCACTTGTCATGTGTTTCCACAAACTCTAGAGATTCTCTTGGTAAACATAATCACATGCTTTCTTGTCTACACTCCACTCTCTTGTGAACTACAAAAGAGTGCACACTCCATCATTCAAGACATGCAAGACACAAAAAGATTTCAGCTCTCTCTCCTCCTCTCCCTACGGTTTTCTTTCAGCATGAACAAATAGGATAGAGCTGATTTTTGAGATGATTACATGTTGTTCTTGGTGTGAGGTTCTTGCACTCCTCTCTCTGCAAAAATGCTACGGTTTCAGCAGCTTCAGCAGGAGGTTTTTGAGCAGGGTTTTCATGTTGTTCTTGGTGTATTCTACCTAACAAGAAGGTGTGTTTGCAAGGAGCTTGGGGTATACTAGCTTGAGGACTTCTATCCTTGAAGTCTTGGCTGCATTTTGGGCATCTACATCTTCATCAAACATCTCTTTTGGTCGAGTTCTTGCTGCTGCAGTAAGGTAGATTCATAGCTCTATGTAGCTGTGATTTTATGTAGTTTTACATATGTTCATAGCATGTTAATTCACATAAATGATCGTTTGATTTATGGGTTTGTTTTATACACTTGAATGGTCACTTGAAGAACATAATTTTCAGCATATAAACATGGTTATAATGCTATACTTCCGCTGTGTTTTCAGAAAGTTTAAATGGTTAAACTATGATTTTATGTTCTAACAAACCCTACATCCACATGATGATGACATGATCCTGCTGCTCCACAACAAAGAGCAGGATCAAATGGAGAAGGAAAGGAAGAAAGCTGCCAGGGACAAGATGAGAGAGAAGAAGCAGAAGGAGGAAGAGAAGAGGGTCATTGCCACCAAGAAGTCCAATGACAAAGCCTGGATGAAAGACTATCTCCTGGCCCATGGCTTCTCTGGTAGACAGGTGGGACCTATGTCCGAAAGGACACTCCAGCGGATAGTCAGTGAAATAAAAGTTGACATCCGCTTGGGGAAAAGGAAGGAGATGTACAGGAGGGTACAGGGAATGGTGTTCACCCCAGCCACTCAACCACAGCCAACAACTAAACCACAACCCACACCAGAAGAACCAATCCCATTTCCCATTAAAACCGAACCCACTGATGAAACCTTCACCCCTGAACCCACAACTCTACCCAAACCTACCACATCACCTCAACCACCCAAACTACCCATCCTAAAACCTAAAACACAACCCAAAACCACTAAACCTAAGCCTACCCAACAAAAACCAAGACCATCCCCTCAGCCTCCTCAACATCTCTCCTTTGAGGAAATAAAGGAGTTCAAGACAAGGCTCATCAACTGCATCACTTTGAGCAGCATCTCCTGTGAGGGAGACCTTATCAACATCACCTATGTTGATAACTCTTCAAGCTCCCTCACCCTAGGACAATTTCTTGAGTTGCCTAGAGACACCTTGGGCCAGGCTACAAGACTTCTTGGTCTCAACTCCGATACCCTCAATGCTAAGGAGAAGAGACTAAGAAGGAGACTGGTGACTCTACTGGATACAAGAAAAGAGGACAGGATTTCTAGTCAATCTCCTGGACCTAGGAATGCTATAATCCAATGGTGGTTCGATGAACCTTCTCACAACTTTGTTGTGGAAAGGGAGAATGGTGAAACCAACAGGCTCAATGCCACTTCTCTTTTGCATCTCAGCAGATTTGACCTTGCTGAGCTTCTAGAGAAGCCATTCTCCAATCCCTCCAACTCTGAGACTGCTGCACACATCAGAAATCATATCAGCGGTCTCCACTTGGCTGAACAAAGTAGAAGAGCCAAGATTGAAGAAGAGTTGAAGCTGAAAAGAGTGGAAGACAAGGAAAGACCAACCACCAAAGGCACAACCTTTCTACAGATGGTGGAAGGTCCTGAATTGGAACCAATAGTTAGATGGGAATATGACTATAGTTCCCATCAACAAACTCTTTTCAGAGGGCCACGACAAAGGGTACACATAATCCAAGGAGACAGAGTGGAGGTTTTGTCTACCAAGGATCTGTACAAGATTCTCAGTACCACATCAGGAAAGAATTAAGACACTGATAAACACTTATTTCCATAGTGCTGAGAACTTTGTGAAGAAGAGGGAAGTGAAGTTTTGGTAGTATCAGCCTAGGGGGAGTTTGTTGGATCATGATAAGGCTGGTGCAACCAAAACCACTTCATAGTCATTTTTGGTGCTACATTGAAGGGCTTCCAAAGCCAAGCAAGAGATCTTCCGAAAGTCTGAAGAACATCAGCTGAAGATATTAGCTGAAGGCAACAGCTGAAGTCAACAGCTGAAGGCAACAGCTGAAGTCAACAGCTGAAGTCAACAGCTGAAGCCAACAGCTGAAGTCAACAGCTGAAGATATCAGCTGAAGGCAACAGCTGAAGTCAACAGCTGAAGGCAACAGCTGAAGTCAACAGCTGAAGACAACAGCTGAAGCCAATAGCTGAAGACTATCTTCCGAAGACAAAGTCTGATGAAAGAGCTGAAGACAAAGTCTGAGCTTCCGAAGACAAAGTCTGATGAAAGAGCTGAAGACAACGTCTTCTTCCGAAGACAAAGAAGACTCCAAGCCTCGGAAGAAGCAGTCTTCCGAAGTATAAGTGGCTTCGGAAGAAGTTATTCTTCCGAAGCATTTTATCCTTCAAAAGACATTGCTATGTCCAGTAGATATAAGTATGGTCCTTGACAGTCCGCTGCAGACCTCTGATACAGCATGGCATCTTCCTAAAGAGCCATGTTGTTGACCATACTTTATTCTATTGTTCACCTTTTTATGATAGTACATGTTACCAACTTTAGTTGGTGATAAAAGGTGAGTCAGGGACATGTCCTGACTACCAACTCTCAGGCAAAATGTCTAAAAGACCTCACTTAGAGTCTTGTAGTATAGATGTAAGGTTAGAGGTGTCCAGCTGGTATCAAAGTATATCCGGCTGTAGGTAGTATTATATATATCTTCTCCATGTAACTCATTAGATAAGCGATTTGAGTCCAAGAGTCTTGTAATCCTTTGAGTTGAGAAGCAATATATAAAAGTACCTTGAAAATTTACATTCTGTGTTTATTTACTTAGTGCTTGTTACTTGTTATATTGTGATCAACTTTTCTTAAACTCCTGCTGAGTGTTGTTCATAGTGAGTTGAGTGAAAAACCACCCATAATCGATCCTGCACATTCTAATACGTTTCATCTGGTTTTCAGATTAAATGGCAAATCTAAAGTTTGATGAGAGGAACAACATTACTGGCATCTTGGATGAGACTCATCCAAAAGCTTCTGGATTTAGAGACTGCATTCGATAGTTGCAGAGATCTCCAATCGCCTATGTAAGAGATCTCCAATCGCCTATGTAATCTCACATTCTCCTACTATATATGACTTACACATCAGGGATTTCTGGCGGACAGCTGAGTATGACACGAGAGCCAATCCATAAAGGATTGTGGCTAGGGTGCTGGAGAATGACCTGGTCATCACTGATGAGGTTATATTGAGGGTGCTGAGACTTGATGAGGATAGTGGAGAGGAGGTCATACTATCAGATCAGGAAGTATTTGATGCCTATAGGTCAATAGGATATGAGGGACCTCCTTTTGGCACGAGAAAGGAAATCAAAAAGTCCTTTCTCTCCAAGGAGTGGAGATATATATCCCACGTGTTTATCATGTGCTTAGATCACCGTAAAGGTGGATCAGATGGGCTAAACTTAGACTGGGCAAAAGCCATGGTGATTTGCTGCAGAGGGCAGAAGGCCAATATTTCAAGACTGATATTTGATTGCATGGCGGAGAACGTGATGGCGCTGAAGAAGGACAAGTGGTTGTTGTACCCTCAATTCTTTAGATGATCTTATTCCCAATATTCCCAGACATGGAAAGATCAAGAGATTTAGTATAGATGAACACTCGCATTTTTACAGACTGCTATGCTATTAGGCATGATTTTAGAAGGAAGATCACTCATCTCTAGGAAAATATGTATCCTCAGGAATGTTGGGGTTATATCAGGAGGGTAATTGAGTCTGAGGATAAAAGAGCAGAAGAAACAAGGCTCAAACAGTTTGAAGATATCAAGAAAAGGAAGAGACATGCAAAGGAGAAGGATTATGTGTTTGAGGATGAAGTTCTTGAGATGGCATTTGAGGCCAGAGCTGAGAAAGAAAAGAGGGCTAAGAAGAAAGCTGATGAGGGAGAAAAGGAGAGGAGGATTAAACACCGACACCAAACTTTTACTGAGCCCTCGAGGGCGGAAGGGAGGGCGGAAGGAAGGGCGGATTGGATGAGGATGTGATAAAAAACCTCAACACATCTCTGGCCAATGAGTTGAGCATGATTAAGACAAAACTTACTAATCAAGAGTTAAGGGAAAGGCATAAGGATGAAATGATTGAGGGTATGACCAAGATGTTGATGGATCAGAACAAACTGATCAAAAGATTGCTTGAGGAAGTAAACGAACTGAAAGCTGCAGCCAGCCTGCCCAATCAGCTATCTTAACATGAGTTAGATGATTTGACTGATAATTCCATGTACCCATTTCTACACGTGGGTACATCTTCTAGGGTAGGAGAGGGCACATCTAGTGCAGCAGCCGAGGAAGAAGGAGGTTCTAGAATAAGTAAGGTGTCTGTAAATATGGAGAATGTGGAAGAGGTGTTTGAAGCTAGATTTGGGGATATAGGATTGAACATGGAGGATCTGGGAGGAGAAGAAATATTCCCAGAGCAAACTGTAGGTGCTGAGAAGGTTACTGAGAAAGGTCTGATTGATGAGGAGGAGGATTAAGAGCAGTTGGTTGATTATGATTCTGAGCCTGAATATTATGAAGTGGATTAAAGACCACTGACTTATGTGTTCAAGAAAGGAGAGGATGAAAATGATGTGATTGGGATGGAAAAGTGTACGGCCCCGTTCCCGGGCACCTCACAGTTGGTCAAATCATCGCGCATAAAACATACATACTCGTTTATCTTAAGTAAACATTGCAGCGGAAACATTCAAAAATGACATTTCATTTCTATATAAATGTTTTTTCTAGTTAATACAAAATTTATCTCAAAACATCGTTTGTTAGCATGACAATGCAAAAACATTATACGAAAGAATGCCATCCAAAAAGAGCTGAGTAGCCGCCCTGTGCCATCCTCAGCAATATTACCTGCCAACTGGAAACACATAAAAAGTCAGCGTTGCTGAGTAAGTTCTAGTTTCATAATAAAACATACTTTTCTTTCGTTAAAACCGTTCTTTACTTTCATGCGATCACACATCATACGTACACATAGATAATATCATTATTATCTTCATCATTCATTCGTTAACTTTCGTTCATTTAACGTACATCATTGCCATTCACATTCGTTGCTTTCGTTCACATTCATTCATAAATTCTTATTTTCATTCGTACGTTCATTACTTTTGATGACATGTACAATAGACCAAACATTGTGCACGAAGCTAGTTACTGGGCCTGAGGTCTTTCATAGACCTCGAACATTGTGCACGAAGCTGACTCCAATACCTAGGGCAAGTACATTCACCACTTATCTTTTCTCTTTCGTTCGGGATCAATGCCATGTGCTATACCCGAACATTGTGCACGAAGTTGGTTACTGGGCCTGAGGTCTTTCATAGACCTCGAACATTGTGCATGAAGCTGACTCCAGTACCTAGGGCAAGCGGCAAGGATCCCATACATATGGTCAATCATAAGGATTGGACCCCAGTGTACATCCTTCTGGCCCGCACACAGTTGAGCTAACACCCTTCATTGGGTGTGAACCTCCATACGTTTGCTTGCAAGCCTTTCTTACTTTCATTCATTCGTTCGTTAATGCATGCATTCTTTCATTTCGTTCCACTTTTCATTATCTTCCACTTTACGTTACGTAATACTTTTCACTCATTCATAAACATTCAATGTAAAGCCACGGGAAAAAATCATACATAACAGGAACATAATCATAAACATAACATACCAAGTCATCACCATACAAGTCACCATCATACATACATGACATACCTCATACATAAACATGCCACATCATCATGCCCAACATACTCTCTAAGACCTCAACGGTCATCTTACATGAACTTACGGGAACTTCCACGTCAAAACTTATGTCTGCACTTCCCCCCGAAAGTCAGTTCTTAAACTATGCTTTTCCTTGGGTACGCAAGCCCTACGTGGGCGTATGGGCACCCTTCAGTCACAGAGCCTCCCATGCGACTGAACCCCATGCGAATGAACACCAGGCGATTAAACCTTGTGCGAATGGACATCCATGCGAATGAACACTATGCGAGTGGACCTTATGCAGATGGACACTATGTGAATGGACCTCATACGGATGGACACTATGCGAATGGACCTCATGCGATTGGACTCAATGTGGATGAGTACTTATGCGAATGGGCTCTCAATCGCATGACTCCCCCATGCAACTGGCCCTCCAATCGTGCAATTGAACATCAATCGTGCGACTAAACCTCAATCGCACCCTATTCGGCCGCATGGCCTCCAATCGGTCGCCTAGCACTAACTGATGCAGAATGCAGTTCATTCCGAACCCAATCTGCCATTTTCGACCTCCAAGCTCATCCAAACCCATTCTAAGCCCAAATCAACCATCCTAAAACTTAGGAATGCATACCACGACACCATTCAAGCACACACAAGCCCGAAAACAAACTCCAAACGCATCACACGCAAACACATCCAAATGGGTCAAACACACACACATACAAAAACAAGTTTACTATATGTTCCAGCCCCAAATCATTTGAAAACAAGTAAAAGAGTGGTCCTAGAACTCACACAAACGACACCAAGAAGAAGAGCTTCGTTTACACCCGCTACACGACGATTTTGCACACTTGAACCCACCCGAACCAAGCCTTTTCTCTTCTCTTCTCCCTTTTCTCTCTTCTTTCTCTCTATGGCTGATGTTTTGCAAGAATGGGGAGGGTGTGGGCTTCCCTCCCCCTTTTATACCTCCACTCATCCAAATTTCTTGTCGTTTTGACAAGTTTGGTCCCTCGACTTTGGACTTTATTTTTTTCTTCTTTCGTCGGCTTCAAAGAAAAATACCCGGGTGTTACAAAAAGGAGGACTGGTTTGTGAGAGAGAAAGAGCCTGAGGAGCTGACTCCCTTATTCCAAAGCATGGAAGGGTTGAGTAAAAAGAAGGCTGATAAGAGAATTGTTTGCTGGAAGTATAACCCAGGCCTTAAAATGTATATGATAAAGAGGAGAGGGGGAGGAATTACTTACTTGCATAAGAGGAAGGCTTTCAAGACCTTTCCTAAGTGGGATTCGAGAAGGTTGCAGTGTTGCCGTTATTGGATGCTGATCTTAGCGAGAGAGCCAAACTGCTAGAGAAGGAGAATAAGAATGGACTAAACAATAATTTTGAGACGTTTGGCTTCGTGAAGGCTAAAAGGAGAAGGTCAAAGAAAGAAAAAGACTGAGATACGGGTAAAGGGAGAATCATGCTGAGGGTGAAACCCCTAAAAATAGTGAATAGGGTTAGACTGTCAGATCCCCTCCCTCAAAGACTGCAAGTTTTTGAAAAATGGTTCCAACAACACAATGAGGCAATGATCAGGGTGAAGGACGTGATAGAGCACAAACTGTTTGATCCTATGGAGCTATTCACTTTTTGTGATGAGGACCTGCTGGTACTTTGTGAGAACCATATTAAAGCAGGGGCAGGGGAGGAGACAATGAGAGAGGCCAGTCTGTTTATGGTCGTTGCTAACAAGGTGCGAGGGGTGAGAGCTGAAGTGAAGGGGCTAGCCGAGAAGGTATGATCTCAAGATGATCTGAATATGGATATCCGGGACTTATCAAGACAATTTGAGCAAGCTAGTGCTCGTCCGAGGGAGCTAATGAAGCAGGAGGTGACCAGAGTGAATCAATTGCTGAAGCTCCCAAGGGTGATGTTGCAGGAGCAGATAAAGATATCAGATGCAGCGGGAGAGACTGGAGCCGAGTAGACAAATCAAGACAAGTGAAGGCGGTGAGATCCAACCTATGGGGAGTATTGAAGATCAAGTATAGGTTGGACTCACCTTAGATTAGATTATGTTTATATTGCCTTGTAATAGGCTTAATGTTAGTTTACTTTTGTATGTTGATTAGTTTATGTAATTTTGTAGTCCAGCGAAACTAGAGCGAAACTGTAGTTTCGCTTGTAGTCAACTGTTTAGCTCACCCAGCGAAACTGTTGTTTCTACCAGGTGAAACTATAGTTTTGGCAGCACAGTTTCGCTCATAGCGAAACTGTCTGCGAAACTAGGACTGTTATATGAAGGTTTGATATTGCTCATTGTTGGGTATCCTTGCAAAAACCCTAATCGTGTATTTGTGTTGCAAGAGGTTTTTGTAAGCTGTAATTCACTGAAATATATTGAGCTTTCATCTTTTGATTGTATTGGATCATTACTTGTTTATATTTGAATATATTTTGCTTGTTCTTAGTCATCTCCATCTTTGTGTTTGTTATTATTTTTGATATTGAACGATTCAAACCATCATTTTTACAGAAAATCAATCAAATGGACCAACAGTTTTGCTAAGCACACAAGTGCCAAGTCTATGTATGATCCCTTATGTTAATTCTATGATGGAAATGAAGATCTAAAGAAGGACAAGAAAGCACAAGCTGTGAAGGAGTTTAATTCATTTATTGGAGATAAGAATGAAAGCCTTATTGATCTTACTAATAGATTTTTGTCAGTCTTAAGCACTCAGAAGAAATATGACAAGCAGTTAGGTAATCATGAGCAGGTGACCAAGCTCTTAGACTCTCTCCCACCTTATTGGAGCTTACAAGTGAGCATGCTGAAGCAGGAGAGAAACTTTGCTGATTACAAGCTTATGGAAATAATCAACAAACTGAAATCTTTTGACTTGGATCTGAAGAGAAGGGAATACAATCAATCCTTGGTGCCAACCACAGTATATCCACAAAATGTTGCATTGATTTCATCCGCTGCAAACTCAACTATGTATGGTGCAGCTTATGGTGGATCTACAGGAATCGGTACGTTAGACAAGGCAAGTGGTGGATCTACAAGTGTTGGTTCAAGCTCCAAGACATCCGTCAACACTCAAATTCCTTCTGATACCATGGCACTGTTTGGGATGTTCGTTCATAGTTATGAAGCCCTAGTTGCTGGAGAGCTCAAGGGTAAGGGAATGACGGTTGAGGATATGTATCAGGTGGATCCCTAATGATTTAGAGGAAACTGATATTCAGTGGCAAATGGCAATGCTCACACTGCGTGCAAGGAGATTTATGGAGCATACTGGAAGAAAAAACTTTGGCAATCATAATCAAAATTCCAAACTTGGTTTCGATAAGTCAAAGTTCAGATGTTTCAATTGCAAACAGTTGGGACATTTTAAAAGAGAATGTCCATCCCCAATCATCACTGAACCCGGAACGACTGGAACTTCAAAGGTTATCCTAATTGCTGAAAAAGAAGAAGTCAAGCAAAACAAAGAAACAGCCTTGATTTCTAACTTTGACTAGAGTGTAGAGATTACAGAAACAGAGGAAGAGATCAATCAAGTGTTAGTAGCTGAGGTGGTGAGGATAGAGGAGGAGTCAGTGGAAGAGTTTGATCCTTTCAGTGAATTTAAGAATAAGGTTATGGAAGAAGCTTATGATGGTAGTGTCAGGGAACAAGGTAAGGATAAAGAAAAAGAGGTTGAGAAAGTTAAAGAACAGAAGGTTGATGAAGGTGAAGAATGTGGAAAGAAAGAGCATGTTGAGAAAAAGGAGGTTAAGCTGGAGACAAAGGAAGAGTTGAAAGAGGAAGCAGTTGAAGATTAGAGAGCCAGTAGGAAAGCTGAGAAGAAGGAGGAAGAAGAAAGGAAGAACACCCCAGTCTGTCAGTGTGAAAAGGCCCTAGCCGTCGAGAAAGTGGTCATGGGTCTTCCTTATGAGGTAATTCAGGATATGTGTTCTTCTCCATGTAAAATTAGATTATTTGGAGTTTATAAAGCCAATAGGTTATTATTAGAAAATGAAAAAAAGCTAAAACAAATAAATAAGGAACTTAAAATAATGAGTCTAAATATTTTATCAAATTAAATGAGGCTTTAAAAAATGAGCATTTAAAAAGAAATCTTTTGGAAAGAAATGTTGAAATTGAGTCATTAATTGAGCATGTAGCTCTTGCTGAGTTTGAAACAAGTAAATTAAAAACCAAGCTTGAAAAAAGGATGATATCTGGGATGAAACATGAGGATCTGTGCAAGAAGCAAAGGGGGGCTAGACTTAAAACAAGTCTAGGATTTGATGAAACCACTCATGTTTGTCCTCCTTCAAGTACTTATTGCTATTCACCTATGCTAACACCTCATCCAACAAATGATCTGATTCAGAATGATACTGACAGTTTGCATGCAGGTCTAGAAGGAGTAAATCATAAGGAGATTCGAGAGGATTATGGTTACAGTAGCAGTAGTGGTTTGGGCAGCACTAGTTATAGCTTTTACGATTCCAAAAAGGTTTTGAAATACACTAGTTTAAGTAGTTTTGCATCCCAGCAGTCTATTTCAAACAATGGATTTTGTAGTTCTAGTTCTAGTACATCTCATTCATCATCAGTTGTTTCTAGCTCATTTTCAAATGTTATCAGTGTTTGTGTTAATGAAAATGATTAATGTTCTAATGAAGCCTTAGTAAGACTTGTAGACTCAATTTGTTTTGAAAAGTATCTATCTCATCCTATCCCATCTTTTACCCTAATTTGGATTTCTAAACCAAAAGAAACAGGAACATCTTCCTCAAAAATTAAAATCATTTATGAAAATGATTCAGAATATGCCAAATTAAGGTCTCAAACGAAAATGTAAAAGAATCATATGATACGTGTAGCAATTCTGACTCACATACGACTGATTCTGAGGAAGATAGTGCAGTTGATCACAATCCTGTCTCTCACTGCAAAAAGAAAGGTTTGAATTCTCATTGCTTTAAATGTGGGAAGGATGATCACGTGATTAAAAATTGTCATAAATATGTTGATAAGAATGTACATAATCATTCTTTGGGAAGTAGATTAAATCACTTTGTAAATAATTTCTTTTGTAAAAATTCTTTTGATTCAAAACCCAAGTTAGTCAAACTTGGGTTCCTATTTCCAAAACCTAACAATCTTTGTGTTCTAATGCCAGGATCATTCACAAAAAGCTGTCAATAGCTTATGGTATGTTGATAGCGGATGTTCCAAGCATATGACCGGGTTGAAGGATCTTCTCACCAACTATAGGATAATAAAATGGTGGATATGGTGCATTTGCTGGAGACAAGAAAGGTGGAAAGAGGATTGGTCAAGGTGAAGTCTCAAATGGTTCATTGACTCTGGAGAAAGTTAACTACGTTCCAGAACTGGTATTCAACTTATCGAGTGTATCACAAACATGTGATAAAGACATTCCTGTATTGTTTATGAAATGAATGCTTGTTCCTGAAACCCGAGTTCACTGTTCCAGAGGATTTAATGATCATGCGAGCTCCAAGGAAGAATGATACATACCTGCTGGATATGGAATCAACAGATTCTACCTCGACTGTGACATTTCTTCTGTCAAAAGCTTCATCATCTGAATCATTTTTGTGGCATAGGCGTTTAGGACACGTTAATTATAAAATAATAAATAAGTTGGTTAATAACAATCTTGTCAGGGGGTTACCACTCAAAGACTTTCCAGTGGTAGAGAATTGTATGGCTTGTGCTAAAGGAAAATAGCACAAAAAGCCACACAAGCTTAAGCTTGAAAATACAATTTCACATCCCCTTGAATTGTTACGTACTGATTTATTTGGACCTATAAGCGTTAAATCTATCGCTAAGAAATCTTATTGCTTGGTTGTAACAGATGATTTTTCTTGATATTCGTGGGTGAGATTTCTGGCAAATAAAAGTGACACCGCAGAGGAGTTGCAGCAGCTAATCCTGTCAATTGAAACAATCATTAAACAAAAGGTTATGGCTATCAGAAGTGAAAATGGAACCGAATTCAAAAATCACATCTTCGACTCATTCTGTGCAAGCAAGGGCATTCTTAGACAGTTTAGTGCTGCAAGGACACCTCAACAAAATGGTGTCACTGAAAGAAAGAATCCTACGCTTATCGAAGCAGCAAGAACTATGCTGATTGAGTCAAAGCTTTCAATTATTTTCAGGGCGAAAGTAGTTAATTGTGCTTCTTATGTATTGAATAGGATGCTTATTGTAAAAGACAAGATGAAGACTCCATATGAGCTTCCTCATAAACGGAAACCCTTAATTAACTTCTTTCATCCATTTGGTTACTCATGTACCTTGTTAAATACGCAAGCACAAAAGTCAAAGTTCGGTGTTGTTTCGGATGAATGTTTCTTCGTTGGCTATTCTTCCTCACAAAAGGTGTATCGTGTGTACAATAAAAGGACACGCATTATGAAGGAGTCCTACGTTGATTGGCAAGAGTCAAATTCACCAAACCTGGGGTGGTACCCAGAATGGTTTTATGACTCTAACACTGTCTTTAAATCATTCAATCTTCCAATATTTGATGATGATGTTGTTCCTAAACCCAGTGTGCAAATCATTCCCCTACGTGAACCACAACCACAACCACTATCACCACTATAACCCGAACCTCAACCTCCACCACCAAATGAACCTCGATCTCCATTTGATATTCCATCCAGACCTCCACCACAACCAATTCCTCAATCACAGCCATCTTCCCCTTCCCAACCATCCTAGACTAACTCTTCAACTCAGTCAAATCCTTTAACTCTTAACACCATTTTCAAAACCCTAAAAGACCACCCACATGACTACATCATTTGTTCCATTACTAATGGTGTGAGGACACGGAGTGAATCTGGATTGATAAATGAATGTCTCTATGCATGTTTCTTATCTCAAGTTTAACCTAAAAATGTCATAGCAGCACTTTAGGACCCAAGTTGGGTCAAATCTATGCAAATGGAGCTTCAAAAATTTAGGAAACTAAAGGTTTCACAACTGGTTGATCTTCCTCCGAATAAGTTTCCCATCAGGACTAAATGGGTCTTCTGAAACAAATTAGATGATCGAGGAGTAAATTAGGAACAAATCTGGGATGGGTGTTCAAGGATTTGCTCAAGAGGAAGGTATTGATTATACTGAAGTGTTTGCTCTAGTTGCTCGCATTGAAGCTATCAGAATCTTTCTTACTCATGCCGCTCATAAGAACTTTAAGGTTTGAATTCAAATGGATGTGAATGTATATGGAAACATTGATGAGGAGATATATGTCTGTCACCCTCCAGTTTTTAAGGATCCAGATTTTCCAATTAAAGTGTACAAGCTTGATAAATCCTTATACGGATTACATCAAGCACCTCGTATATGGTATAAAACCTTGACACAATATTTGCTTAGTAAAGGTTTTTCTCGTGGCACCATAGATATGACACTATTCAAGAAAGAAGTTGATAGTGAAATGCTGATCGTTCGAGTTTATGTTGATGACATCATTTTTGGGTCAACCAATGGGAAATTGTGTAAAGAATTTGAAGAAGTGATGAACGATCGTTTCGAAATGAGTATGATGGGGGAGTTATGCTTTTTCTTGGGATTACAGGTTGATCAAAAGCCTGATGGCATTCTAATTCATCAAGAAAAGTATGTTCTGGTGATTCTCAAGAAATTCAAGATGGATTATGCTTCTCCTAAACTTACCCAATTCACTGCTCAAACTTGCTTAACTCAGGATGATAATGGGAAACCCATCGATGCTCATCATTATCATTCTATGATTGTGTCTCTTATGTACCTCATAGTGACTTGCCTAGACATTACTTTCATCGTGTGCTACTGTGCCCGTTATCAAGCAAATCCGACAAAATCTCATGAAAAGGTTGTCAAATGTATCTTTCAATATCTCAAAGGATCCTCCCGTTTAGGCTTTTGGTATCCCAATGGAGGAAACTTTGATTTGCATGCCTATTCTGACAGTGATCACGGAGATTGCAAGATGAACAGGAAATCAGTCACTGGTGGATGCCAGTATCTTGGGGATTGTCTTGTTTCATGGCAAAGCAAGAAGAAGACACTGTATCTTTGTCTACAGGTGAAGCTGAATATGTTGCTGCCTCAAGCTGCTGCTGTCAAGTGGTTTGGATCCAACATTAGATGATGGATTATGGCATCATTTTTTTTCATACACCACTCTTCTGTGATAATGAAGCTTTAATTGGAATTGCCAAAAATCCAATTCATCACACTTAGACCAAGCACATTGAAACAAGGGTTCATGCAATCCGTTGATATTATTCCAATTAATACTAAAAATAAAGAGAATATCTTTTCACAAAACCATTTGACAAACCACATTTTTATGAATTGATCTCTATGTTGGGTCTAATATCTTTCTTAAAATCTCTTTTTCTAAATAAAATGTCCTACTTTTGTAAATATTTTTTTACATTGGTCAGTTAATTTCCGATATCCCATATTCCTTCTTATTCTGTCATTTTATTTTTTATTTTATCTTTATATTAATCTACATTTATATATTGAAAACAAAATAAATTTCTATCCCTATGAGGGTAAATAGAAATTTAGGGGGAGAATATACTTTTAAAAGTGTTTTCCAATTTTGTTCTCTCAGGAACCCTCAGAAAAAGAAGTTAAAAAGAGGTCAACGGCTTGTGATGAGATATACATGGTAGACTCAGCCTGAAATCGAAGTAGACAACGATTATGCAGCTAAACTAAAGATCAAGAACTCGGTGATAAGGATTATTCTCATGACATTTTGGCCTGCACAAAGATACAAGTCTCGTCAAAACTTAGTTGAGAGTGGCTGAATTTTGTCTTAAGTCTGTTCTTAGTCTATGTTTGGTCTAACATCTCTTAGCCCAAATTGTATATTATGTATAACAAAATGCGTGTTTATCTCCTCTGCTATGCGTAAGCATTGATCTGGAGTGATGATCTTCTTTGCTATGCGAAAGCATTAACCTGAAGCTTTCATCAACACGTTAAGATGATCTTCTCTGCTATGCGGAAGCATTCACCTGAAGCTCTCATCTATTGGATTAGATGTACATCTCCTCTGTTATACGTTAGTATAGACCTGGAGACATCATCTTAGAGTCTATCTGTAATTGTGTCTCGTCAAAACATCATGATATCATATGCATGCATCTGTGTCAATTATGAACTACTCAAGCAAAATCAATGATTTCACTTAATAAACTCTGATGACGAGATAAGTTCCTTGCCAGATGTCTGTGGGAACTAAGTTACTTGAGCCTCTCTAGTTAAAACTAAAACATGATAAAATCAGTTACAGGTCACTCGTTGAAAAGAATAAGGCATGAGTTTAAGGGGACAAACATATCAGCAATCTCACGAGGACTTGATACTCAGAAAAACTTCGAGAAAAAGATGCATACGATCTCCTTTTTGATATTTATTTTATTTTATTTCTTTCATTTTATTTTATTTGTTTATATTATGATTGTTTAGTAATTTATGTGTTTCTAAGTTGGAATTGTGGGGCGAGGAAATTATCTTTAACAAATGTTTGTATAAACATAAAACTTAAAAAAAGTGGGCGGAACTATGGGCGAAACTATAGTTCCGCCAAGCGAAACTATAATTTTGCCAGCAGTCACGCATAACTGTGAGCAACTCACATACACGGGCGAAACTATAGTTTCGCTCACAGTGAAACTAGGTGGTATAAATTGCACAGTTTGAGACTCGAGTCTCATATGTGCGAGTTTAGACCTAACTATAGTTTCTCTTGGCATTCGATAGAGAAAATCATATATTGTTCGTGTTGGTCAAAATTACCCGTTTTTTTAGTGATTAGATGTGTTGAGCGACCTTGGTCTTCACTTTAATCGGTTTGATTTCGGTTGAAAGTGTCTCTGATTTTGTTTTGCTGAAGTTAAACAGTCACAGTTTCATCCAGCGAAACTGCAAGATGCTTCAGCGAAACTGAACGAAAGTTCATAGTTTCGAGCGAAACTCTAAAGTTGTGCTGTCCAAGCACAAGTGACAGTTTCGCCAAGACACTTTCACTAAACTATAGATTCGCCCGGCATGGATTCCTTAGTTTAACAATGAGCTAAACTAATAGTGAAACATAGTTTCTCTTAGGCGAACTTACCGAATAAGTTGTCAGCGAAACTAATTTACGACTAATGATCATATCTCAATGCCTAAGACTCAGTGAATCTATGTTTTCATTTCAGCAAATCTATGGTTTCTTAACAGCGAAACAAACTGTTTCACCACCAGCGAAACTAGCCATAATCTTAGTTTTTATTATTTTTGTTTCAATCTTTCATTGTGTATATCATTTTCACTAATCTTTGTATGTTTCCTTCTCAGTTGACATGGCAAACGTAAAGTTTGACGACAAGTTCAACATTGCGGCTCTTATTGATGACGGGAATCCAAAAGCTGTGGGATTCAGAGACTATAATAGATGGTTGAGGCAATCTTCCATTTTCTATTCCATTACTCATATGCCTACCATCTATGACCTTTACGTGCGAGACTTTTGGATATCAGCTGAGCACGATGTTGGAATAGTGCCGCCCAAATAGTTGCAAGGATTTAGGGTCATGACATAGTCATCACTGCTGATACTATTGCCAGTGTACTTCATCTTGAGGATGACTATGGGCCAGAGGTGGTGATCTCTCATAGCCAACTCCTAGAGGCTTTCAGAAGTATTGGGTATGAACGGCCAACGGCCTCCGTTTGGCTTTAAGAAGGAAATAAAGAAATCTCTTCTGTCTAAAGAATGGAGATATATAGCCCACGTCTTCATCATGTGTCTCGATCACAAAAAGGGAGGATCAAACGGGCTGAATATACACTGGGCTAGGGCTATGATCATATTGTATAGAGGTCAAAAGACCAATATTGCAAAACTAATATTTGACTGCATGACTGAAAATATCGTGGCCCTAAAAAGAGATAAGTGGTTTCTATACCCGAGATTCATCCAAATGTTGATTGATGATCTAATCCTAAATGTGCCAAGACATGGAGAAATCAAAAGATTAGCACAAATGAACATAAGGATGTTTGCTAATTGTTCTGTAATCAGACATGATTTTAGTGGAAAAATCACTTACTTATGGGAAAATATGTATCCTCCTGAGAGGTGAAACTGCATTAGAAGGGTGATTGAGTCTAAGAACAAGAATGCTGAGGAGAACAGAGTGAGACAAGAAGTATCTGTAAAGAAGAGGAAACGGTATGTGAAAGCTAAGGAATATGATTTTGAAGAGGAGGTTAATGAGGTGGCTGAAGAGGTGAGAGCCCAAAAGGAAAAGAGGAGTAAGAGAAGGGCTGAGGAAAGTGAGCCTGCTAATGTGTTTGAAAGAAGAACAAAACACAGACAGCAGGCTTTCACAGAACAAGCTGGTAGGAAAGATGCCCGGTCTGATCTTGATCAAGATGTCATCAAGAATGTCAATGCATCTTTGGCAAATGAACTAAGCATGATAAAGAACAAGCTGGTGAATCAAGAGATACAGGAGAAGGAAAAAAGATGTAGTGATTGAGGGTTTGAAGGAAATGGTTATACACCAGCAAGAATTGATTAAGACAATATTTAAAGAGTTGAATAAGTTGAAAGCAGTTGCTGGCCTGCCTAATCAAAGATCTGAAGTATAGCAGAACGAGCTGACTAATACTTCAAAGTATGAATTCCTCAATATTGGAGTTTCATCATCAATGGCAGGAGAGGGCCCGAATAGAGCCGCAGACACAAGCTATGATGTTGACACCAATAAAGCGGATACTGAGGACGTAGCTGAAGATGACGTTGATATTTATGTAAATGAAGCTACTGGAGATGTTGATGAAGGTGCTAAAGCTAGTAGGGCAAAGAAAATGGTGGATGTTAGTGGAATGAGAATATCTGAGGCTGAATTTAACTTGAGGTTTGATGTTCATAGGGATTTGATTGGTAAGGAGGTGAAGGTGGATCAGGAAATAAAGATAAAGAGAAAGAGCCTGATATGAGGCTAGTCGATGAAGAAGAACTGGATAACGACCAACGCATTGACCACAGCTTAGAGCCCGAGTATTATGAGGTGGATGAGAGGCCTCTAACATACGTGGCTCAGTGAGGATCGGCAGAAGGTGATGTGATTGAGCTAGATCAGCAGGATTGGTTTGAAAAAAAGAAGGAACCTGAGGAGATAGCTCCCCTATTTCAAAATTCAAGAGGCTAGTAAGAAGGATGCTGACAAGAAGATCATTAGCTGGAAATACAATGTTGAGCTTAAACTCTATATGATTAAGAGGAGGGGTGGAAAGATCTATTATTTGAACAAGAGGAAGGCATTTAGGACCTTGCCTAGATGGGATTTGAGGAGGATAACTGAGATCCCATAAATAGATGTTGATGCCAGTGAGAGGGATATCTTGTTGGAAAAGGAGATTAAGAAGGGGCTGAACGATAATTTTGATGCTTTTGGTCATATGAAGCTCGAGAGAAGGAGGTCCAAGAAGGAATTGGATTGGGCCATAGGCAAAGGAAAGATTTTATTAAATCTAAAGCCTGCGAAGACTGTAAATAAAGTACGTCTGCCCAATCCACTTCCCCAGACGCTGAAAGATTTTGTCAAGTGGTTTTATGACAATAATATCAGGGAAGCTGTGATAAGGATTAAAGGTGACCAGGAGATCAGATTGTTTGATCCAATGGAGGTATTTCTGTTTAGAGATGAGGATCTAAAGATTTTGTGTGAAAATTACAATAAAGCGGTAGCCGGAGCTGAGATCAGGACTGAAGCCAGTCTCTTTATGAGAGTGGCAAACAAAGCTAGAGGAGTGAGAGCTGAGGTCAGGGAGCTTACACAGAAAGTAATCCAAGCTGACGAGACTAGAATGGACATGCAGGATTGAGCTAAGAAATTACTTCAAGCAAGTGCACATGCTGAAGAAGAGAATGACATAGCTGAGGATGATGTTATAGAAAAGGCTGGAGCTGATGAGGAAGCAGAACAGAAAGTCAAAGAAGATGAAGGTCAAGGGGGAGACCAGGCTGGAGTTGAAGAGGAGAATGAAGATTAAGCCAATGAGATCCAACCTAGGGGGAGTATTGAAGATCAGGTATAGGTTGGACTCACCTTAGTTAGTTTGTTTATTTTCTTTACTTGTAATAGGTTTGATGTTAATTTATCTAATGTATGTAAATAGTTACTAGTTTTGGGTTTTGTAGAAGTTTCACTAACCCAGCGAACCTACCAGTGAAGTCAGCTGACTTAGGTCACCTGGTCAAACTGTTTTTTGCAGCTCGGTGAATCTATAGTTTTGGTCAGGACCGTTTCGCTACCCAACAAAACTGTTAGCAAAACTATCATTTTTATATATATCAAACTTTGTAATCGGTTGTAATGAGTTTTGCACAACCCTAATTCGAGAATATATTGTTGCATTACTGTTCTTATTGTGTTTGTTGGCTGGGATCATCATTTCTTATCTTTGAGCCTTGTTTGTTTGATTCTACTTTGATCAAAATGTTTTTATATTGAGAATCTTTCATAGATTAGTGTTCTAATTGTTGTTTCAGTGGGATTTGATTGTTATTTATTATTATTAGCACTGTTGTCGATCAACAATGGACCAACATCGTAAAAGAAAAAAATGTCAAAAAATTCTAAAAATTATAGTAATATTATACTCATATTAAAGCTAAACAAATAACTGTTTCTTTTGGTATATTTTTTTTAAAAAGTTAATAAAGTATATAAATAACTTATTTTAAATTTAATGAGTGAGTGGAATTAGTATTTTCCAAGTCAAAAATAAAACTAATCTTGAATTGATAACTGTCTATTAATGATGAATTTGCCCTTTTCCACATAAACTAATAGACTAATTTAGGATTAATGAGTTGTCACTTATCATAGCCCTTCATTTAATTGATCAATTATCCAGATTAGTTCTCACGATTTTTAGATAGAATAGAGTTTTTACCGAATCCATCATCTCGCTCTATATATTTGAGCAATGGATGAGATTGAAAACGGAAGAAATTGAAAAAGTTATTTGAGCAACATATAAGATTTAAAATATTGGAAAAGGTAAACATGCCTTAAATTAGAAAAGTGTTAGTTAATAATAAGGGTATATTAGTAAAATTTATTTCTCTCTCTTTTAGTCTTTTCCCTCTCTCTTCCAATCTCTCTCAACTTTCTACTCATAGAATATGTAGTATATCAAATTTATATATATGTAAATATATACCCATGTACAACACATGAAAATATACTCATATGTTAAATGTACTTCTTAATTGTTTTACATATGTGTAAATTAAGTGATGGACATCGATAATTAATATATGCCCAGAATAGCATTCACTAGTTATTTAACTAGTGAATACACGTGTAAATTATGTGTAAATATAATACGTACTAGGTTAGCACCCGTGTGATACACGATTTGTGAAAATAATAACACATTTTTAGGAGCTCATGAAACAATTTTAATTATCATAAATAATGAAAGACATTACTTAGGTCAAGTAATAATAGAAATACAATTACATTGAGATAAATTTAGTTATAAATCTCTAAACATTTTTTCGTATACAACATTTGTTATCTCATTTGTAACTTTACCGTTTTTATCTAACATTAATAATTTGATTGTCTCTTCACTTTATTATTGATAATGTAACATAATGAAAGCCTGAATTCAATATGAAAGTTGGCACTTCCGCTTTGATTCAAGCAAGTCGACCATAAGGTGATATGACTGTCCTGAAGTGAAAATTGATTTTTCTAAATAATGACTAACTTAGATAATGAATGTTCTTTGTTATTATTTGTCATTGCAAAACATATAAAAAGTGAAAACTGCATTGTCTAAAACTTAAAAGGGTTTTTTTATGTAATGGTACAAGATGATCTTTTTACTTAGGTCGTTTCTTTTCTTTTATGTTAGAAAGGCTCGTAAATCCTTTCATCCAGTGTTGTTAACTTTTAAAATTATACGAATCAAAGAACCAATTTGACTATAATGTCAACAGCACTTCAATTTTTAAACAGAAGGGAGATCACATTTAACGGCCATGTCCAATCTTGAAGTTACATAACAACATAATCATATGATCTTCACAAATACATCTATGAAATAATATGTAACACCTCTGAAATCTAGCCCAATTAGAAAGCTTAATGTATTACAGGACCCAATAAAGGTCCGGATTGATTTAGGCTTACCAAAGAAATCTTGCAAAATGAAACTAGCCTTTTGGGCTCAATAAGCCCAATAAGGGCCCGAACATACAAACAAGGCCCATTTAACGCCCAAATGCATGTTTACGAACTAATTGAATGGGAAACCATGAAATAACGAATTCTTATGTGATTTGAAAAACTATGGAAATGATCCAAACTGAAAACAGATTTAGAACCCATACCGGGTAAAATCCGGTAATTTAACGCGTACTAACATCTGAATTCCATCAGAATTCCTTATAATGGCTTGTCATCCAATCTAAATCCTTGTTAATGCTAACAATATCATAAATAATGCTTGTTGAAATATTTTTCATCAATCAAGCATAAACAACAAAATTTTGGAAGCGAAACGCAAAAACCGGTTTTCACCGGCATTTAACTGACGTCTGTTATGACGACCGAGTCTCATAACTCCGTAAATATTCATCTAATCATTGTTTATTATCATAAAATATTAAATTTGGTGAGCAATACGATGCCCGGAATAAATGCGTTCCGAAACGCGACCGTGACGCGAACCGAGTTACGATTAGGTCAAAACCCGAGAAGTGGACAGATAAGGTTATAACGCTACTGGCATGGGAAGTTAACGCACAAAATATAATTATAATACTTAATTGCATATATTTTTATACCAAAATGATAATATTAACGCTCATTCGATAAAAACACGTAAAACCGTTGAATGTGTTAAATACGCGTTAATTTACAACTCCGTCTAATTATTTGGTAGGTTTTTAATATGATAAAATTTATAATCTTGGAATATTTATAACATTTTGTATAACCGAATCTAACGGGAAATGAGACGCTAGTCGGATAACGGTGTCAACTAGACGCGATACTGACTAGAGTCCTACCTAAAACCCTAAGTATAAAAGCATCTCTTTCCCCCCAGCCCCATTTGACACACATTTCTTACACCTTCATAAACACACACAAGAAATTCTCTCAATTCTAGAGAGAGGAAGAGGGCAGATCGGTGGCAAGGGCAGCAGCCCCTCGGTGGCGGAGTAGAACAGCGGCGGGGCTGCAAGATGGCAGCGACCCGACTGTGCTGCGGCGGCTGGAAGCCGTGCGCGGCGGCGCGTGGCGGTGGTCCAGCAAAGTGAAGCACACCGATGGGAAGGTCTTGACTCCGCAAGCCCAATAGTGGTGGTGATTCGACTATACTCGTGGTGGTAGCGGTGTTAGACGGCCTCAAGATTTTCTAGTGAGATTCCGCCCACCCTCCAATGACCTCTTTTTGCTCAGATCTACATATGCATGGCCCTGATTTGGCTAGATCTACAGGATTGAGCGAAGATGGAGGAAATGGGAGGACCAACGACTTTCCATCCCCTGTTGGAGGCTGCAGCGACCACCGGTGAGGGTCGAGAGGGGCGGCCAAGGTTAGTGTTGGTGATGGTTGTGTCGACAGCAGTGGGGGTCGACGCCACTGTTGGTGACCGATGATGGTGTCCCGATGGTGGTTGTGGATGGTGATAGAGCAGCGGCGGTGGTGAAGTGGGACATCGGTTGTGGTCAGCTGCGATTGGTGGTAAGGTAATCTGGGTTTGTGGTTGTGCTATTGTCGGTTATGGTGATGGTTGTGATTGTGTTGGCTGCGGTTATTGTGGCTGTGGAGGTCGACCGAAGGAGGTTGGGATTGATGGTGGATTTGGTAGTAATCGTGGTTGTAGTTGTTGTGAAGGTACGCACGGTGCGGCTGTGTGGCGATGATAAGGCGACAGTGGTGTAAGGCAAGGGTGATGGAAGTGGTAAGGCGATGATTGTTGACTATAATCGTGTCTGTGGTTGTTAGTTGTGGTAATTATTGACTGTCGTTGCTTGATGGCTGTGATTGTGGCGATGGTTGTTGTTGGTTGTGGTTGATGGTGTTGCCTGTGATGGTAGTGGTAAGACGACGGTGGTAGTGATAATGGTTGTTTGAAGATGGTTGTGGTATTGGCTGAGTACATGGTTGCATGTGGGTTTTGGATGTGGATATCTGTCGCGGTGATGGTTATTGGCTGTGATTGTGGCTGTTAGGAGTTTGGAATTGGAAGTGGTTGGGCCAGGGACAACACTAGACTAATGGCGTGAATAATCGGCAAGGTATACGCGCACGCTCGCTTATTTAGCGTATCTACGAATCGATTGAGCTCGCCTTAAATTAGAATCATATGATCATAAAACTTATCATATATGTTGTATAATAATAATAAAAATGATAATGTTAATAAAGATCTAGAATCGAATTAACAACATCAACACACATATATATATATAGATATATATATATATATACTCTTATATGTTATACAAAACACTAGTTAAACATATAATCACGAGCTAAATGTGACATAATAAGGCTACTAATACAAACAAGTGTCACTATCGTGAACACCAATATTGTTACATTGTGCTAATATTATTGTTAATACTCATATACGTATTCTATCAAATGTTTTATTTGTTATTGATCATCTTATCTAAAATAATGACGAAGACGCTTCAAGTTGTGAACTAAGAATAATACAATTAAAGAATTTCACTCGCGATTAGTATTACTAGTAATTGAAATAAATAATACTAGTATCATAATAATACTACTACACAATCATTATCATCATGTGTTACATAAACACTAGCATCACTAACGTTATCTTAGTAATAATATCCTATTCCTAATGATGGTTAATCAAGCGTTATTACTAACTAGTTCACCATGGATGACATCTATTATTTATAATGTTGATAACAACATTAATAATAGTAGCGTTTATTTATTGATATAATCGTATAAAATTTCATTGTTACTACTAACCTTATCAAAAGTGGTACAAATAATAATACATTGTCACCATCATAACTTTTAGAGATACTTATTAACACAAATATAGCTATTATATACTAGCGACTGTTACTTATTATTTCATTATTATGGTTAAAATGATTAATATTAACATTAAAGTCATTAATACTAATATCATCTATAAAGATTTAAATCTCCAAATCAACAAATTATTGTTACAATTATTGTACTGAGAATCATTACTCGGATAAGAACATTGATTAATCTAATATGCACAAATTAGCACATGACAACAAATACTTGTACAAAAGCTAAGATACAACAAGGATACTAAACACGAACATAAAGTCAACTAAAGAGCTCAATCGCACGCATATAATAGCATCGTGCTAATTCTAAACGTGCATCTTATATGTTCTAATTAGGATTGCTTTGTTGGTGATCATCATTTTTCTTTATCGAGCTCCGAATTTATATAAGGATACAAGTTGAGTTCTCGTGTCCCCTTTTTATTTTGGTTTTTGGGGATGAAGCATGCTCTATTTTTATTTTAAAACTGAAACTATTATTTTGTGATACTATATAATGCTTATGTTGTGGACTTTGTTGATACCTGCTGATACATGAATCACAATCATTAATTCTTTTGTGAACCGCTTGTTTATATGGATAGATCTATTTAGGGAATCCTCCACACACAGTGGCTCCCGCTACAAGGAGGTACCCCCACTGAAGATCCGAAAGGGTCGTTGTGGCATGTGACAGGTTTTGTAAGAAAACAAATGTGGACCTTACTGGCAGGTACGGTCCACTGCTATGGGGCTCAGATTCTCCCTGCGGGGTTAACCGGTACAACATAACTTTAGAAGAGGCGAGCCGGGACTGAGTGCAGGGTTGGTTGTGATCCCACAACAGCTATAATAGATACAAATACTTTAATATATGGACTTTAAGGGTCCCTTTTTATTTTATTTTCCGAAACTACAACCACTTGAACTCACCAACTTTTTAGTTGACACAATTCTTTTTGAGCATGTCTTCAGGTACAGCTAGGGAGAATAGTTGAGCTATAGAAGTCACCTAAATCCAAAGCAAGATATGTGGGTAGGTGTTGAAGACAAAAGTCGAGCCTAAAAGCCTTAGTTACCGAAGCATCAAGAAACATATACCAAGAGATTGATCATGACATCTATAGATCGTAGATCTAGGCACCATGTAAATTGAAACTAGGCCAATATTCTGATGTAAAATGTTGCAAGTTGTACTTTATTAAACCATTTAGTTTCCGCTGCATTTTGGTTGTTGATTGCTAATCGTTACGTCCCGCCTCTCTGGGCTCGGGGTGTGACATAATAAGTTGCATTCCCTTTCAAGTAACTTAACTATACATATAAATAATAGGATCACAAGCTCAATGAATTATAATTTGGATTATGCACATAAAATCAGTGTTAAGATTATTTATGAAAAAAGGATCCGTAAGTCTCAGAATAGCAAAACATCCTTGTCCCTAATTTGATCCATCACTTGATGATCTTCCACCGCCAGTCTCAAGTAATATACCTACAACATAAAGTCCATTGCATTATTGCTTTTGTTAAATGGGTAATTAATATTTGAAATTAGGGAGAAATGATCTTGGAATCAGTCATTGACCCGATAAATTTTAAGTTCAACCATAACATACACTAACGACCATATGGTACCGCACATGAATAATTCAAGTGGTAACGTTTGGGTCAGCTTAAGGCAGAACACACCCCCGTACAGCCCCAAGTCAAAGGCATATCCTATGCCCCATATCCTAAAAACTTTGTATTCTTTTAATCTATTTTGTAGATTGTCCCTATAAATTTTCTTAACAAAGTTCACTCACATAATATAATTAAGGTCATTTGTAGTAATATTGATCTGCTCAACGCCATAGAAGTACATCCTTGATTTTATATCCATGTAGTCAATTGTTAGGATGCATCCCTACTCAATGATACGAAGTGACTTTATACATAAGATTTATGATCCATAACAACACTTATTGAACTTTGACGCAGTGAATACATGTTTCATATGTATGTTAATTTAACAAACTACATAAACTCTAAGAAACACTCACCTTTGCTTATAGATGGTTTGTTGACTTGATTTAAAACCCTTTGAGTTCCTAAAAGCCAACATTTATATATAATATAATTTCATAAATTTGATATTATTTGCCATGTATAACATACACTACAAAACAATGTAGATTAGCATCCTAAAAAATGCATGTTTATAACCCAAAACACTGTGGATTAGTAGCAAATACACTGCAGATTTGCAGCCCAAACATCGCAGGATTGTAGCCTAAATAAAACGATACAGATTTACAGCACAAAAAGTGCAGATTTGACTAAAAAAGTGCAGATTCGCAGCTCTAAACAGTGCAGAGTTGTAGCCCAAAACAGTGCAAATGTGCAGCCCTAAACAATGCAGATTTGCAGCGAAATTACACCTGAAAAGTGAAAATTGGAGCTATATTTGTTTGGAGATGAGACAAAAGTAGTCTAAAAATGCCAGGTGAATAAATTAAAAGGTGCCAAAATAAGCTAAAATATCAGTTTGAAATGCAACTACAACAAATTGTAAAGATGGACCTACGAGTTTCCAAGCGATACTAAAAATGACCCATTTTAACCTGGTAATCAACCGCTGACCCGTGGTAGAAGTGCTTAAATGCTAAAAAAATATTAGATTTTGATATACAGATGTGAAGGCATACCTATTTGACAACCACATTCCATAGGCAATGAACTAACAAGATTTTATTAACCCGATACAATGTATAATAGGGCCATCTAAAAAGTATCCCACATTAGATATCCAATCCACCACTTATAACATGAAACTTGTAATTAATATGGACTTTTAACTCCTATCAAAAGGGAAAAATGATTGTATGATTTCATATTTCAAAAAGTGCAGATTCACAGCTCTAAACAGTGCAGAGTTGTAGCCTAAAACAGTGCAAATGTGCAGCCCTAAACAATGCAGATTTGTAGCGAAATTACACCTGAAAAGTGATAATTGGACCTATATTTGTTTGGAGATGAGACAAAAGTAGTCTAAAACATGCCAGGTGAATAAATTAAAAGGTGCCAAAATAAGCTAAAATATCAGTTTGAAATGCAGCTACAACAAATTGTAAATATGTGAAAGGATCGCAGATCTAGTTTGATCAATTATGTTATGATTTGCAGCGGAATAGTACTGGAATTAGACGAAATTTAAGCAAGAACAAGATGAATATTCAATCAAACAGTAGCGGTTATAGAGAGAGAAAGTTTTCTGTAAAAGAGAATGTTCTCATTCATTCATAAGCTTCGGTCATTACAAATTAGGTCAACTTTCCTTTTATAGAGGAAAGATGGCGTCAGCAGATGTCACCTGATAGTGACATCTAACCGATTTACATAAACAACTGAAAATAACTAAAACTACTGAATATGTCCACAACAGCTGAGGACATCTTCTTACAATAAACGTTTAAGTATTAACTAATACTACAACTACTGAAAACAAAGTACTGAACTGCTGATTACAATCTACTAAAAAGTATAAAAACAACTACTGAAAGGAAACTATCACAACTACTGAAGAGTACTTCTTCAGCTGTTGTGACAACCTCTGAATACTTGGTCTTCAGACTTTGTCTCCAGCTTTAGGGGCTGTTTGGCAACATCTGATTGAATAAGTGCTGAATGAATAAGAGGGTCTGAACCAGTAAGAGATCTGAACCAGTAAGAGGTCTGAACGAATAATTGTGTTTGGTTGTAAAAATGAAAATTTTTAAAATAAAAACACGCACAACACAACCACAACCACAATCATCATCATCATCCACAAACATCGTCTCTCTCTCTTTCGTATCTCTCTCTGTTAAACCCTCAAATCCACCATGGATCCCACCCTCCAAGCCATCATCTCCGCCATATCTCTCATCTTCACTCATCTTCACCTTCATCATCCTCATCTTCACCTTCATCATCCTCATCTGCCGCACCACCGCCTAACGCCAACGCCGCCGCCACCCACCACCCCCGATCCTCGCTGCCGGCGTCACCGTTGCCGTGAAGAAGCTCAGCTCCGATGCCTTTCAAGGGTATCGAGAGTTTCGGGCCGAGATGGAGACTCTTGGTAGGCCGACCACCACCGCAAGCACCACCTTCACATCTGACCCGTGGTCAGACTATGGTTGAGGTCTGACCGGGTAGGAGCTCCGGTCAGTCGTGATCTCCGGTAAGAGGCAAGCATCCAAACATCACAGGTCTGACCAAGTCAGATGCTCGCGTCTGACCAGGCTCGGTCACACCCAAACAAACAGCCCCTTAGTCTTCAGACTTTGTCTTTAGACTTTGTCTTCAGACTTTGTCTTCAGACTTTGTCTTCAGCTTTAGTCTTCAGACTTTTTCATCAGCTTTAGTCTTCAGACTTTGTCTTCAGACTTTGTCTTCAGACTTTGTCTTCAGACTTTTTCTTCAGACTTTGTCTTCAGCTGATGAAGTATTCTTCAGTTGTTATGATGTCTGTGGGATTTAAAGGTTTGTCTGATCTAGCTCATTGGTTCTTTTGGTCCAACAAACTCCCCCTGAACCAATGCAGCCAAAACCTTTAAGTTTATTGGTGTCCTACTTATTAGGAAAAAAGATAGTCTTTTTCTTCTGGATCAGCTCAGAATTGACCAAATTAAGCACAGGCCTGGGAAGAGGTTTCAGAAAATTTGATTGGCAAGGGATGGATGGGAACTCTGTCTTGCGGAATTAGTCATAGAGTTATTGCCCCATCCATGAAACCTACTTCCCTACAATGAGTCTATAAGACTCTCAGACATAGGCCTCAAGGAAGACAATCTGTTCTTCCAGGGTGAGTTCTTCAGCTTCTCCTTCAAAGAAAAACTCTAGCCTATAGTACTCAGATAAGTACTTAACTTGTTTCCCATTCTTTAGCTCCACAGTTGTTATTTCTCTGTATGCAAACTCATCAGGATGATTACCTTCAAGTAACAACTGGAGCTCATTGCTTCTGACTTCTTCAAGCCTCTTGTAGATCAACTCCTTCTTCACCATTTTGTTTTCCAGTAATGTTTGTGGGGTCAGATTAGACTTGTAGGCTCTTTTGAATTCTTCTATGATTTCCCAGGGTGACACTATAATGGCCAGCATGATCACTGCATCTACAATCTTCTTTACTTGGCCATTGTTTCTTTTTGGGATGTTCTTCTTGTGAATTTTATCACTCACCCTGGGATCAGGCCAAATCCTAATTCCCTCTTTCTGATATTGAAATGTAAATCTGAGAGCATACAACATCTGGGAATGTTTCCTCATAGATTGTATCGATGTAGATTGAGGAAACTCTTTATCAACCAGACTCAACAACTGCTCATCATGTAGTTTGTGCTGTTCTTCTTCTTCAAGCTTTACTTTTACCATGTGCCTCTGGATGGCAGGTGTGATTGGTGTTGGTTGACTCCTGGCCTCAAGCATCTTTGTTTTAATAACAGCTGAAATAGGCAGCCTATCTTCCTCATCATCATCATCTTCTTCTTCTTCTTGAAGCCTCAACACCCTTCTCTTCCTCTTGGGTGCATCATCAGCAGTTGTTTGTGTTGGTTTCTTGGGTACAGGAGTTGGTTTTGTGGGTTGTGATGTTGGTTGTTTTGGTGTGGGAGATTGTACAGACTGCTCTAGCATCTTAGTTGTAAGTGAGTCTTTGGAGTACTTTGCCATATCATTCCTTTTCCCAGCACCAGCTTCATCAAGGGCTTCTATGAGCAACCCTTTGCTAAATACTTCAGACGAACAGATTTTGTTGGTTATCTCCAAAATACTATCCCTGGCCCATGATTTCACTTTAAGAATTGATCTCCCCAAATACTTTGATATGAACCTGACCATAGCTTCCAACCTTTCCTGTTCTTTCTCACTATAACTAGCCCATCGATGCTCAATCTCTTGTATCTCCAGCCTTCTAATCTCAGAGTCAAGTTTGGCAGTGTCGAATCCTTATCTAAAGAGTTGATCAATAATTTTATCCATTGATCTGCTATGTTGCTCATCAGCTTCTTTAATCATTTCCTCTAACTTCTTCTCATCAGGAGTCTTTTCACCACCCTTCTTTTTCTTGTAAGTAATATGGAATTCCTTGTCCTTCTCTTTCTCAATCTCCTTTTCCTTTTCTTTCTCTTTCTCCTTTTCTTTCTCATTCTTCTTTTCCTCTTCAATTCTCTTCCTCTTGTTTGTTTTCACTACCTTAGACTCCTCCTTTTTGGTTGCATTGGGTTCAGGGGTGTGAATGGTAGAAAATCTTTTAGTGACTGCATCATCAACTAGGGTTTGTATATTTGAGGAAAGCCGCTCATCAATAGCTTGATGGAAAATGTCAGTGATGATTGGAGTGATGAGAGGCAGGGAAGATTTAAAGACAGCAACCATTTGCTCAGAGGGGTTCTGTCCCTGAGAAATGGTGCCAAAAACAGAGGCTGGTGGCTGATTTGTTGTAAGTGGCTCAGTGTGTGGGAGACCTTCAGAAGAAGGTGCCATCTGTGGGTGAATTTGGGCAGATGGACTTGATTCTTGAGACATTTTAGCAAGCAGTTCTTGTAGTCTGCTTACCTCAACCTCAAGAATGGTGTTGTTGGCTAAAACATCATAGAAAAATCCCAGGTCATCATCAGTGTTTGCTGAATCATCTGACCTCCTGATTACATCAAGATGAACATGTGCTGAATGTGGATCAGTATTCATATGTGCCCCTTGATCTTGGTATGGGGGACTTCCTGCCTCAGGATTATGCCCTTCATCGGCGGTTGCCTCTGGTGAGGTCTTAGAAATGTTACCAACTTCAGCCTGTTCATATGCTGAAGCAGGAGAAGTGGTAGCCTCACTAGAAGTTCTAATCTCCTCCTTCACACTGGGAGATTGAACTGTGTAATCCGTGTGCTGTGGGTTATCAGCAACACTAGAATCCTCCCCCTTAACTATTGAGGTTTTACCAGTTGTGATACGTTTCTGGGGAGGGGTTGGAGTTTTTAACTGACTCAGCACTTTTGCAATTATATAAGTTGGCCTTTGTGGGGTGGTTTCAGTAGGAGATGGATGTGAAACAAATTGCACCTGGGGTGAGTGGTGCTCTTCAATGGCAACCTTCTCAAATAAGAGAGGTTCCAGTAATGTGGCATCCCTAGAAATGGTTGCTTCAAGATCCTGTTGAGAGGATTCCTGAGCGGTTGTGGTTGGTGGAGTCTGTATAACTACTGGTGGATTACTATCAGCAGTTTCTTCCTGCCTTGGTGCTGTAGGGGCATCCTCAGGGGACTCAACTCCCTGAGTAGCCTTTTTAGGCTTTTTGGATTTTGGCTTGGAGGGGACTTTGGATCCGGAGGATGAGGCTGTAGGTTCCCGCTGCTTGGGTTTTAGCAGCTTGGCAGCCTCTTTGAGTTGTGTGTTCAAGTTGTGCCTGGAGTATACTTCAGGCAAAACTGCCACAGCAGGGACTCCAAGGTCAATAAGGCCGTCAGATTTTAATTGATTTTCAATAATGGCCATAAGAAACCTTGGATATAATATCCATCTGTTAGCCACAGGTTTCAATGCCAGATCTTTCAATTCTAAAAAGATAATTTCTGAAAAATTTAAGTTTTGTCGTTCAAAGATAGAATACAATACCTGCTGCCACCTTAAAGACATTTGATCCCATGAGGAGGTTTTGGGAGCAAGGCAAACATTGACCATGTGGAAGATTAGGCGTTCAGGGTCATGGAAGTGCTTCTTCAAAATTGTGGTAGCACTTAGGTCGCCTTCGTACCCATTATTGATGATGGATAAATCAGTGGTACCCTTAGGGTATTCGGTGACGAAGTCGGCATCATTCAGATTTAGGGTTTTTCGAATGATATAAGAAGTGACAACCACCTTCTTCTGATTGATAAACGACTGGAGAGCGAACTCGCCATCGTTCTCACCAGTTGTGAGTGTGACGTTTGTGTAGAATTGTTGTAGGGTTTCTAAGTATATGGTTGGGTTCAGAAGAAAGGCTGTTTGGTATTGAGATTCAACCATCAGATCGATGGCGTCATCAAACTTGTTCTAGAAGGCCGATTTGGTCAGGTAAGCGACACAGTTATGGCGGGGTTTGAGTTGCATGGACGCCATTAATGCAGGAGGGAAGGTCTGAGAATTTGAATAATAACGTTTGAGAATGAAAAGTTCTCAGGTTAGGGTTTGGTATTTAGATTATGAAATGGCTGATAGAAAACAACTGAAGGTTTTTGTATTAGTCATCAGTTGTTTGAAACGACTGAAGACATGGTTTAACCTTCAGATGTTGTAAACAACTGAAGACTTAGTTTTAGTCATCAGTAGTTTGAAACTGCTGAAGACTTGGTTTTGGCTTCAGTTGTTTTGAAATGAAACAACAGTTGTTTGGAACAGCTGAAGAGTAAAGTTACTCATCAGTTGTTGTCGTCAATTCACATGTTTCTGTTGTTTCATTCTGACCTCAACATTTACTCATCAGACTTTGTCTGATTTTTAGACGTTTCATTGGTCATCAGTTCTTTTGAATATTTATTCATCAGCTCTTCTGAACATTTGTGCAGTAGATCTTTTGAAATAAATATTCTTCAGAACTTGTGAACAATTTTGTCTTCACTACTTATGCTTAAGATTACACATCAGTACTTTTGGACAAATTAGTTCTTCAATACTTATCTACTGGAAATAGGCATCAGTAATTACAACCACATCAGTAGTTGTAACTACATCAGTTCTTTTCAACAAATAATGTACTTCAGTACTTTTAAGTATTTTAGTCTTCAGTCTTTATAACACTTCAGTAGTAAAAGAATATTGAAGACAAAATAACTCATCAGTACTTATTTTTGACTTTTGTATTCTAAAACTCTCCAGTACTTATGATCTGAGAGTATTAGTATTAGTCAATTTATTCTAGCTACAGCATACCAAGCCCTAGCACAAGATTTTGAAAAGTTGCATTGTCCAAAGGCTCAGTAAATATATCTGCAAGCTCATCAGCACTAGGAACAAACTTTGAATCAATCAGACCTTTTTCATAACAATCCCTGATAAAATGATGTCTGATCTCAATGTGTTTGGTCTTAGAATGCTTGACAGGATTCTTAACAATACAAAGAGCTGAAGCACTGTCCATCAGTAATGGAGTCTTAGTCTCTATAATGCCATAATCCTGTAATTGATTTTGAAGACAGAGTACCTGAGAAGTACAACTTGCAGCAGCAATGTACTCTGCTTCAGCAGTGGATGTAGCAATTGAAGTTTGTTTTTACTCTGCCAAGAAGCCAAACAATTGCCTAGAAATTGGCATCCACCAGAAGTTGATTTTCTGGTTACTTTACACCCTGCATAGTCACTATCAGAGAAAGCAACCAATTTGCAAGAGTGCCCAGTGGAATACCGAAGTCCTAGAGATTGAGTTCCTTGCAAGTATCTAAAGATCCTTTTGACTGCAATCAAATAGGATTCTTTAGGTGCACCCTGAAATCTAGCACAGACACATGTTGCAAACATAATGTCTGGTCTAGAAGCTGTAAGGTACATCAAGGAACCAATCATACATCTATAAAGGGTTTTATCAACTGCTTTACCTTTCGGATCAACATCCAGTTGTGTGGTGGTGCTCATGGGAGTAGAACAGGGCTTATAGTTTTGTAAATCAAACTTTTTCAGAAGATCCTTTGTATATTTTGACTGATGAATGAAAGTTCCATCAACTCTTTGTTTGATTTGCAAACCCAGAAAGAACTGTAATTCTCCCATTTCAAACTTTTGTTGCATCAATTTTGTAAATGCATCACACAACTGGGGATCAGAGGATGCAAAAATAATGTCATCTACATAAATTTGAACAAGTAGCTTATGTTGTCCTACTTTCTTTATGAACAAAGTTTTATCTATGGAGCCTCAAGTGAAATTATTTTGAAGAAGAAAATTAGACAGTGTTTCATACCAGGCTCTAGGAGCTTGTTTTAACCCATATAGAGCTTTATCAAGCTTATACACCCAATCTGGATGTTTATTATCCTCAAAACCTGGTGGTTGACACACATAAACCTCTTCTTTTATTTTACCATATAAAAATGCACTTTTGACATCCATTTGAAAAACTTTGAGATTATGGAAAGCAGCATAAGCTAATAACAATCTGACTGCCTCCAGTCTGGCTACAGGGGCAAAGGTTTCATCATAATCAATACCTTCTTCTTGTGAGAACCCCTGTATAACCAGTCTGTCCTTGTTCTTGACAATTTGACCTTTTTCATCAGTTTTATTCCTATACACCCATTTAGTGCCTATTGCACACTTACCTTGGGGTAGAGGAACCAGCTCCCATACTTGCTGCTTTTTAAACTGAAGAAGTTCAAGTTGCATGGCTTCAACCCATCCATTGTCTCTTAAGGCAACATGATAGTTCTTTGGCTCTTGCTGACTGATGAAGAGAGCATAGAAGCAGAAATTAGACAATTGACTTCTGGTTGAAACACCAGCATTGATATCACTAATGATTTGAGACATTGGGTGATTCTTCAGCTCTTGATAGACAATAAGACCTATGCAAGTGTTTGCAGGAGATTCAGCAGCAACAGATGTTGATTCAGGTTCCTGAAACCATGAAGGAGATGGCAATTCAAACGAAGTAGATGATGCAGAGATTTCATCGGCATTTGTTGTGGATGGAGCTGCTGAAGCTACAGGAACATCAGGTTTAGATGACTCAGGAAGGTGAGCACTAAACTTGAAAAGGTGAGTACGGGCATCATCATCATCATCAGCTTCATCAGATGAAGAACTGTTGGCAGGAGGTGATGGATTTTCAGGAACTACAACAACGGGAGAGTGATAAGGAACATATTGCAGTATGTCCAAATCAAATAGCTCCACACAATTTTGTGGGATTTTGTCCTTTGGAGATTCATTAAACTTCACATGCATGGTCTCTTCAATTATCTTTGTTCTGCAGTTAAAAACTCTGTATGCCTTGAAGTTGATGAATACCCAACAAAGTACCCTGCATCCACCTTTGATTCAAACTTCTAAAGTGGATTCTATGTGTTGAGAATGTAACAGGGACACCCAAATGCTCTAAAGAATGAAATCAGAGGGGCCAAATGATGTAACACTTCATAAGGAGTTTTCATCAACCGTTGATTTACTAAAACTCTATTCTGCACATAGCAAGCTGTGTTGACGGCTTCTGTCCAAAAGGTCAGTGGCAAACCAGAATCAGCCAACATTGACCTGGGGGCTTCAATAAGTGTCCTGTTCTTTCTTTCCACCACTCCATTTTGTTCAGGAGTTCTTGGAATGCTATATTGCCTCTTGATTCCCTTAGACAAGTAGAAATCATCAAGTGTGTGGTTTCTAAATTCTGTGCCATTATTACTTCTCACACACTTGACTGGAAGGGAGTATTGTTTTTCCACATACAACACAAAGTATATTATGGTTTTCGTAGCTTCATCTTTTGAATGCAAGAAGAAAGTTCATACAAATCTGGAGTAATCATCCACAATTACCAGACAGTATTTCTTCTTTGCCATGCTCATCACTCTTACTGGACCAAAAAATCCATATGCAGTAATTGCAAGCGGGCAGTAGACTTTGGCTCTTCTATTGGAGGAAATGATACTCTGTGTTGCTTCCCTTTTATACAAGCAGAGCAGTTGTCATCACATTTGAACTCCTTCATTGGCAGTCCTCTCACTAAACCATAATAATTAGCTCGTTTGTGTTTTTAAGATTCACATGACCAAGCCTTCTGTGCCATAGTTTAGATTCCTGAGGAGAGGCCTTGGGGAACAGGTAAGAATGTCCTTTTAGATCAATTTTCTTTGATAAATCTAAGGCATATACTCTTCTTGTCCTGTTGGCCTTCAGGAGAGTATGTTCATCCAATACCTTGTCAATCAAACATAGAACTTTGGATGACAAAATCCTACAGTTCTGGCTGGTGAATAGGGCAACATGACCTTTATCACACATCTGACTGACACTTAAGAGGTTGTACTTGAGATTCTCCACATGGTTGACAACATCAAACCTTATTTCACCATTGGAAACAAAGCCTTTGCCGATGATATAACTTTTAGCATCATTACCAAATGAAACGAATCTCTTCTTTCCTTGAGAGTAGTCATTAAGAAGAGAGCTGCTCCCTGTCACATGCATGGATCCTTCACTGTCCACATACTAGATGCTTCTTTGCCATGCTGAAGAACCCTGCATTTGTCAAAAGAAACTAGTTAGTTTTTGAGACCCAAACCATTTTGGTTTTGAGTCTATTCTCATCAACAGATTTTACACTAACTGAATTGTCATGATTAATAGCTCGTGGAGGTGAAGATGGTGTGGAAAAGGATTTGATTTTGGCTTGGTTTTCCTTTTCTGTGGTTTAATCACAGGTACATCTATTTGGTTGACTCTCCCTAACAGATGTTGAACCATCATAACAAGTTATGTCTGATTGTTTGCTAAAGCCTTCAGTTCATCAGACACATCAGTTCTTGTTTTTGATTGGTTCCTGTGTTTCACCATTTCCTCACTTTTGAAAGACACAGACTTGGTCTGGTGTTTTGGTATTCCATGAGGAATCCGTTGAACACCTTCAGCTGTTTCATGATAAACCCCTTCCTTCTTTTTGAATTTCTGTAAGGATTTTGGGTTTTCAGATTAAGATGTCTCTGGTACAAACTTGGTTTCAAATTCATCTTTCATTTTATTAATTTTCTTTTTGATGTTCTTATCTTTGTTGAATTTTGAACCCTTTCTGTACCAGCATTCATCAGTGAGATAATTGAATAAGCCACATATTTCACATGGCTTTTTCTTCATCTTCAGTTGATCAACTACTGAAGAAGATGAAACTACTGAAGGTTTGTTCTTCAGTACTTTCTTCCTCTCAGTACTTATGTTAAGTACTGATGAATTCTTAACTACTGAAGATTTGTTCTTCAGAAGTTTTCTATCAGTACTTTTGGACTTCCTGATAGACTCTTCAGCAGTTGTCAAACAATTTTTTTTTAGTGGGTTTGGTTTGTTCTTCAGCTGTTATGACTTGCCCTTCAGTACTTTGAGTACTTTGTGAGGCAACACCTGAAGTGATCAGCTTTCTCCTGATCATGTGTTTGTCAGCATTGGGACCATCAGCTGATTGACTTGTTGAGGTGCTAATACTGACTTCATCCTCTGATTTTGGTTCATTACCAGAGGGTGAGACACATGATGATGTGGATTGGTAATTGCTTTCTCCTTCAGATTCTACTTCTAATTTGGGAGTAAAATCTGTAGGAGGAGCAGTGTGATTATAACCAGTCCTAAACTTCACATTTGAAGCTGTTTGTTTGTTGAGAAGCATTTCAAACCCCTTGCATGATGTTACCCACGTTCACACTCTACCTGGGTACCTGCAAGTGTTTCTTTGAGATCCTTATATTTCTCTAAGATGACCTCTACCTTTGCCTTTTCATCAGTGATTTGGTATTTTAATTTATAAATCTCATCATCTTTTTCATTTAAAACCGACTCAAACTCAGCTTTTCTTTTAGAAATCACCTTCTCTAGCTCAAGATTTTTATTGATTAAAGCTACATTTGCTTCTCTAATTGAGGCAAAGGTAGCTATGCATGACTCAGAACACAACTTGGCCTTAGCCTATGAAGATACTTGTGGTACCTGTGATGTTGAAGCATTTGAACATGAACCATCAGTAGACTCCAGGGCCATAAGAGCAAGATTTCCAAAAAGGTTTTCACCACAATGTTGACCAGCACCAGAAAATCGTTGTTCATGATAACCAGAAAGATCATCTTGTAAGTTGCTCCAGTCAACAACTCCAGGAGTGAAAAAGCTTTGTTGTGGTTGAGATTGAGATTGTTGATTTGATTGAGATGGTTAAGGCTCAGGTAGGGCAGGTGGTTGTTGAGCTGTGGGTACTTGAACCTGACTAGACTGAGGCATGTAAAATAAGGGTAAGGATAAGGCATAGGACCTTCAGGGACAAAATATGCAAGAGATGATTGAGCTTGTGAAGGATGACCAGAACTAGTGGAATGTTGCCCTTTGTTTTGTGAGCTATTGCTTGGGAAGGTCACAAAGGGTGCAGATGAGTTAGATCCAGATGATCTACACTCTCTTGCAAAGTGTCCAAGTCTATGGCTCTGGTGACACCTCAACTTGCTCTTGTCAAAACAACCTTGGTTTTTCCAGAGAGACCTGGGAATTTCCTACCAGTCCTTTTGTAAAACTTTTGAGATCTGATATTGATCATTGCCATTTGGCTTAAAATATCCATCTCTTCCAGATCATCATCTGGAATTCCTTTCAAATCATCCATCAAAAAGCACAAATTATCACTACTACCACCTGAATTACTATCAACACCAACAAAAGCATGTTCTCCACTGTTTGTAGAGAAATCTACATGCTCATCATAGGAACCTTCTGATGCAGCATATTCTGACTCCTGACCTACCAGTGCAGTGTTTCCTGATACAAAGTCATCAGTGAGCTTCCCAGATGAAGACAGTTTCCTTTTCTGTTCTATCTCTCGTTCAAATGTCAACAATTTCCCATGAAGTTAGTTGAGAGATAGAGTGTCCAGATTTGCACTGGAGCGTAGGACAATAGTATATGTGTCCCATCTCTCAGGCAAGGATCTGAGGAATCTGTTGTTCATCTGGCTGTTTGAATATTCTGTTTGACCATTTTCAACTCAGATATCAAACAGGAAAATTGCTCAAACTGCTAGGTCAAAGACTCACCCTTTCTATGAGAGAATGTCTCATATTGCTGGGCAAGGATCTCTCTAGTGTTTTCCAAAACCTTATCAATTCCTCCAAATTATTCTTTCAGAGAAACCCAGAGGTCATGTGCAGTTTCATGATGCATAAGCCTTGAATAGATTTCATTTGGCAGTGCCATGGCCAGAATTCCATGGGCTTTAGCATCAATTTCAAACAGTTTTAGATCCACATCTGAATACTGCTCTGGTTTCTTCGGAACTCTCTCATTTGTTTCTGGAAGACTCACCATAGGCTTGTATGGTCCATGCACCACAGATTTCCAACATCCTGAACTATTGATAGACAGGTGATGGAGCATACGTCGTTGCCATATGTTATACTCACTTCTAACAAGCATCGGAGGCTTTGTTGAGGAGCCAGTATTGTGAGGATCATTAGTTGGTGTAGCCATTTTCACAGATTCAAACAAATTCAATGTAATATTAACAGATCTAGCTCAAAAACTCAACAATTCTGTTTTAAACACGTAGAATCTTAAATTAATTTAAACACGTAGAATCTTAAATTAATTCACTGGAAGCAACAGAAAATCAAACTCTATAACCAATTCTTGCAAATTTGCTAATTTGATCAAACTTAGATATCAAAAGAGCAGTTTCAATGATCAATTGTTAAATCGATCAATGACTAACCAGCTCTGATACCATTTGAGAGGATCTCAGATCTAGTTTGATCAATTAGGTTATGATTTGCAACGGAATAGTATTAGAATTATACGAAATTTAAGCAAGAACAAGATGAATATTCAATCAAACAGTAGCGGTTATAGAGAGAGAAAGTTTTCTGTAAAAGAGAGTGTTCTCATTCATTCATAAGCTTCGGTCATTACAAATTAGGTCAACTTTCCTTTTATAGAGGAAAGATGACGTCAGCAGATGTCACCTGATAGTGACATCTAACCGATTTACAAAAACAATTGAAAATAACTAAAACTACTGAAGATGTCCACAACAGCTGAGGACATCTTCTTACAATAAACGTTTAAGTATTAACTAATACTACAACTACTGAAAACAAAGTACTGAACTGCTGATTACAATCTACTAAAAATATAAAAACAACTACTGAAAGGAAACATCACAACTACTGAAGAGTACTTCTTCACCTGTTGTGACAACCTCTGAATACTTGGTCTTCAGACTTTGTTTTCAGACATTGTCTTTAGACTTTGTCTTCAGACTTTGTCTTCAGCTTTAGTGTTTAGACTTTATCTTCAGCTTTAGTCTTCAGACTTTGTCTTCGGACTTTGTCTTCGGACTTTGTCTTCAGCTGATGAAGTCTTCTTCAGTTGTTATGATGTCTGTGGGACTTAAAGGTTTTTCTGATCTGGCTCATTGGTTCTTTTGGTCCAACAATATGGACCTACGAGTTTCCAAGCGATACTAAAAATGACCTATTTTAACCTGGTAATCAACCGCTGACCCGTGCTAGAAAGTGCTTAAATACTAAAAAAAATATTAGATTTTGATATACAGATGTGAAGGCATACCTCTTTGACAACTACATTCCATAGGCAATGAACTACCAAGATTTTATTAACCCGATACAATGTACAATAGGGCCATCTAAAAAGAATCCCACATTAGATATCCAATCAACCACTTATAACATGAAACTTGTTAATAATATGGACTTTTAACTCCAATCAAAAGGGCAAAATGATTGTATCATTTCATATTTCAAAACTCCACCTATGTTTATGCTAGTATGATAGTTAAAGATTACCAACTTGTGAAGCTTAAAATCAGATCATGACAAAAAAACTCTCTAGACCAAAGAAACTATGCATCCAAGAAAGTCACTTTTATGTAATGGATTCCTTTCACTCTTGACATATCATAGCACAATGCCAAAACTGTAAAAAAAGTTCTAGAAAAAGATACAAAAGGACATTTTACAAAAGAACTGTTGAGAAGAACATTTACTCCAAACAAATTTTAATAATTACGGGATGCTAACAAAACTTATCTACAAAATTAGTCATGATTGGTCTTTGATTTAACTATTCAAAACTAATTCTCAATATATTTAAAGAGTGCTTAACATTTTAGATATAAAATCCGCAGTCATGTTTCATGAGTTTGATGATTAGTTGACTCATTTAAACCCAACCTATTTTGACCTAGTACACCATTTTGCATATCCTGTCTATTCTGCCACCTCTGATATTCACAAATCAAGGACACCAAAAACAATTATGATTACCAAAGATTAAAAAACACACCTTTATATATTGAAAAGAACAAAGAGAGATAATTAAAAAAGGTAAAAACTAATTAAGGTTAAACAACACGTCACCTTTGGGATAAATAAATAGAGTATCTCATTTTCTTCCATAGCCCATGCCAAACTTTAAGCTTTACCTTGTGGAACTCTTCTACTTATTTTAAACTGTGTTGCTCAATCAATTGAATAAGCTTTTTCAATAGGCTGGCAAGTCTGTACACAATTGAAAATGATTTTTTTAGGTTTTTTAAAACAACCATTTTTCATATGACATTCATTCACCATATTCCAATATAGATTACCAAGTCCTTTTGGAATATATGCCAAGCATGCGTCCATCTTGTTTAAATGACATCTTTGTGATTACAACAAACATAGAAAAAAATGCATTTATTCTGCAATACAAACTCATATAATCATAAAAGTCATATATTTTTAGCTTCAATTTAAAGGCCGGCTGCATTAAATAAAAGTTTTTTAAAACCCAATTGCAACTGCCCATTATTTAATCTATTGGTCAAACTTTAAGAGTGGAAACAACCTACAATTTGACTCATTACAAATTAAAAGTTATAGTCGTAACGCCCATCGTATTCTTCCACCTAATTAATAACAGTAACGTAAAACAAATTTTATATGTTTAGAGGTTCCTAGTAATAGCGATCAATGGGAAATTTTAACCAAGCAATCAAGCAAGCAAAAGGCTAATAGGCAAAAAAGTAAATTAATAACCAATGAGACAACAGGGGTGACAAATATTTAATTCAAAAGCAAATATATTACACAGAAGCTATTTAACAAAAGCAATGACAACTATCAATGGGTTCAGTTGGATTCAAAAATCAAAATGGTTATTATGATATTATTGAAGCAAATTAGCAAAAGTTTAACTGATTCACTATTAATTATTAGCAATAAGCAATTAACAAAAGCATATTACTCTTAAGTTTCTGCCCATGAGAAGCAGCCTGTTACAAAAATCTGAATTCATAAATAAACACATTGTATTAGCATTAATCTACACTTTATTGTGTAGAGAATATTAAGAAGTCATCAAAAGCTTCAACAGGTTGTTGATATGAAGAATCATATTACAAATTTCAGAGGAGATAATAGTAACAAAATAGATGATCATCAAACAATTATAGCAGATTGTTCAAGTTTAGTTGAGTAGCTTGATTTACATTTTGGAATCAATTTCATCAATCATCATATAATCATTTGTTTGTCAAAATTATTCAATGGCTTACAATCCCTAAACAATCAAAGTCAAAACTTGTTAGCTACTCTTAAACTAATAATTCAGATAATCACATTTAGTTTCACTATACTAAAAACATTAGAAACTAATCATCAACTACATGTAAAAAAATCAACTATCAGACCTTCAAAAATCAATGTCAACACCTGCTTGACTTTCAAAAAGGAAATAATCCTCAAAGCGGATGGGAGAAGATTAGCAACCGGAGAAAAAAACACACAAACGATTAAAACAAAATCAAAGTCCAGCCTTATTGATGAAGATAATGAAAAGGCAAAGAGTAGATGTCGATTTGGATAGAGAGTTGTAGTTTAGGAAGAAGGTTGAAAGATTTGAGGAAGAAGCTAACATGATGTTCAATCGATTTGTAACACCTGGATATTTTTAATAGACGAGAAAGAAATAATAAACGTGAATAAAAGAAGGAAATATAATTTAACCCAAAGTTGAGGGGTTAAAAGTGTCACAAGGACAAAAGTATCAAAAGTTGGTGCATAAAGTTGGTATGGCCGCCATAATTTTCTGAAAATTTCATTTCTTTCGATTTTAGAGAGAGAAAGAGCAGAGAGTTCGGGTTTCTAGAGAGAAGAAGAAGAAGAATTCAAATTCAAGGTAAGAATTCGTTGTTTTAAGTGTTCTTGTTGGGTTTTACCCTCGGTTGTATGTTTATTCATGATTGTATGTTCGGGTTGTGTGTATTGGTGGGTTTTTAGGTGATTGAACTCCTTTTTACACTCGGGTTTGAAGAAGTCATACTCAAAGTTGCATAAGGTGAGTTCTAGAACCCCCTTTTTACATGTTTTAACTGATTTTAGGGCTGGAAATACATGTATGTATATTTTTATAAAATGGGTATGTTACCCATATGTGAGTGTATTAATGTGTATGTGGGTGGGGTATGTTTTGGGTGAATATGATTTTATGATTATGTTATGAATGTGTTTTGTTGCTTAGAGTATAAGAACTAAGCTTAGAACATGTTAGAATCGAACTTGGGACTGAGATTATGTTAAATAGTGCAAGTTGGTTGCCCATGCGCCCAACGGTCAGAATTGCCTAAGTGTTCCCATGCGCCCAAACCCCATGCACTCAAATAGTACCATGCGCCTAGGCACTCAAGCGCTTGCATAGTGCCCATACGCCTAGAATTTGCCCATAATGACTAAGTGTTAGGCCATGCGCCCTAATAGTGCCTATGCGCCCAAAACCTTCCCATGCGCCTAAGTGTTCCCATGCGCCTAAGTGTTCCCATGCACCAAGAAGGCCATGCGCCTGCATAGTGCCCATGCGCCTAAGACTTAGAATTTATTTTCTGAATTTTAGGAAAATGTAAAGTATAGGCTTTGACTTGGGATGTTCCCGGGGGTGATGTAAGTTGACTTTTAGTGATGGATGATGCGTGATTAGATGGGAGTGCTAGATGATGATGTTTGATGTCTGGATAATGACGTGTGTTGACTAGATGATGATGTGTGATGATGCATGATGATGTGTGATGATGTGTGATGTTCCTTAATACGTATTATTTACATGGCTTCACGTAGTGTGATTATGTTAATATACGTAAAGTATTATCTTAACAAAGCAAAAGAAATAAGATAATGAGAAGTGGAACTTAATGAATAAATAAAAGCCTTGCAAGCAAAATGAAAGAGGTTCACAACTCCATGTGGGTTGTTAGAACAACTATGTGTGGAATAACGTGCGATTTGGCTAACTCATGATGGTTCACACACAGTAGGAGTCAGTCTTGGTGGCTGCTCCATACGTGCGATGTGGTATTAACTGTGTGTCATGTGGCGTGCGATCTTGGCTACCTCATGAGAGTTCACACACATAGGGGAGTGAGTCTTAGTGACTGTTCCATACGTGCGATATGGGATCCTTGTCATTCGACCTCAGAATTCATGGTTGCATGCCATGAAGAGGGTAAAGCTTGACAGGATCTAGATTCAGTGAAAGATAATAATAAAAGTGCGAAATGTGCGAAACGTATAAAATGTGCCATATGAACGAAGTGAATGAAACGTGCGATAAGAATGAAACGTGCGCTAAGAACGAAATGTATGATGTGTGACCACATGCGATAGTAAAGAAAATGTTTTACGAGTGAAAGGAAATTTATATTTTATAAAACTAGAACTCACTCAGCAACGCTGACTTTTATGTATTTTCCAGTTGTCAGTTAAGAGTTGCTGAGGATGGCACAGAGGCAGCTACTTGGATTATTTTGGATGGCATCCATTTTATGTAAAATGACATTTTGTGATGTAATGCAATGAATGATGTTTTGTAACGATGTTGTATTATTTTGCAAAAGCAGTTATTAATATATGAAATGATTATTGTTAAATGATTCCGCTGCAATGTTTTAAATAAATGTGCGATTTATATGCGATGAATGAACAACTATGAGGTGCTCGGGATTGGGGCCTTACACGTTGGTATCAGAGCCAAAGTTTAAGTGAAATGGGTAAATATTTTCAAAAGAAACCTAAACTTAAACTGAGAATGGGACAAAGGGAAAGGATGCCAGTCCGAGTAGCTACGTGCCATCAGGTATTTTCTTTAATGTTAACCGGTATCATGTACGCATGTTATTTGATCTGTTTGCCCTTAGTAGATTTAGATACTGATGTAGTCAGGATAGGAAATGCTTGGGGTATGAAGAGTAAAGTAAGTGCTAATCACAACTAGCCACTGTAATTAGGGACTTACTATACTTGACACAGACTGAGCTATTATCTTGAATGACCGTGTCGGTGTTCGAATCTTATAGTGTGTTAGAGGATGGCTGGAGGTAGATCTTTGAAGGCTTCTCGAGCGGAGGTCGTGGTGGACGTGGTGTTGGACCACGGGTCACAAGGGGAAGGCCCAGGGCTAAAGAGGTGGCTCATGAGGAGCCTGAGACCCCTCATTCGAATGGTGGTAATGAGAGTGCTAGTTTGAGAGCCTCAGTGAAGGAGATTGTGGTGGAGGAGGTTCATTAGGTCATGCAGACGATCTTGCCATCTATGGTGACTGAGGTGATTAAAGAAGTTAGGGAAGGAGAGAGGAAGGAAAGAAGATGACCCGCGGGGGAGGGTGGCAACCCAAGACCGAGACGGTTGCCTCTAATGATGAGGAGGAGGAGGAGGAGGTTCTGCCCGAAGCAGCTCGAGGCTGTAACTATGGGGAATTTCAAAGGTGCAAGCCCCCTACCTTTGATGGTAATGGCACTGCTGCTGCTGCTCACCGATGGGTGAGAGAAATGAAGGCTGTACTTAATATTAGCAAGTGCCGGGAGGATCAGAAGTTTAAGTTTCCTGCCCACTCGTTTGTGGACTCAGCCTTATGCTGGTGGGACAATATTGTCCAGCTGAGGGTAGTAGAGCGATTTGAAGAATGAGGTGGGGTGAGTTAAAGAAGTTGGTGATCGAGGAATTTTATCCTCACAGGGAACATGACAAGGTTGAGAGGGAGTTCCTGCAGTTGGAAGCAGGAACCATGACATACCAACAATTCACCACCAAATTCAATGAGACTGCATGACTGGTGCCGGATCAGGTGACACCTATGTCATAAAAGATTAAGAGGTACGTTCAGGGTTTGCTGGCGGATATCCGCAGGCACATGATCACCGCCTGACCGGTACGTTCAGGTCCATGGTTGATTTGGCAGGAAGGCTTTATGATGAGCGAGAGGTGGTGATAGCTGAGGTGAGTAGAAAAGGTGGTGGTGACCAGAATTGGAATGGGAAACGGTTTGGACGTGGCGGGGCCGCTCCAAACAATAAGGTTGCAAGGGTGGATGACCGACGTGTGGTCACACCCGGTGCAGCGTCAAAGAGGTGTGGTAAATACGGGAAGGAACATTCGGGAGAATGTAAGTTAGGATGGAACATTGGCTTCAAATGTGGGAAGCCCGGTCACGTGGCAAAAGAGTGCGGGGTTATAAGGTGTTATAACTGCAATGAGGAAGCACATGAGCCGGGATTGCAAGAAGCCAAGGGCTGAGGGTTCCGGTGGAAAGAAGAAGGCTGGAACTGAAGGGCAAAGGGCAAGCGCCAGAGCATTCACAATGACCAGGGAAAAGGCTAGGACGGACCCGGATGTAGTGTCAGGTATGTTTATAGTAAACCAAACTCTTGCTTGTGTGTTATTTGATTCTGGTGCTAGTAGGAGTTTTATTTCTGCTGCTTTCTATGCTAATTTGCCTATTAGTAGTAGATGTATTGATGAGCCCTTTGATATAGAAACTGCCATAGCTAAGTCTATCAGGATTTCTGACTTGATTGATGGTTGTGATATAGAACTAGAAGGTCATAAGTTTCATGCTAGACTGTTTGTGATGACCTTAGGCGGGTTTCATGTAGTCCTAGGAATGGATTGGTTAGCGGACTACGAGGCGAATATTGTGTGTCGCAAGAAGATGATTAGACCGACAACGCCTGACGGGAGTTCGGTGATGATATACGGTGATCGAGTGACGAGAATTCTGAAGGTGATTTCGATGGCGGTGGTGGGAAAGTGCATGAGGCGTGGATGTAGTGCCTATTTGGCCTACGTGAAGAATGCGAACACGTCAACACCACAAATGTCCGATGTATCGGTGGTGTGTGACTTTCCCCATGTGTTCCCTGAGGATTTATCAGGTGTGCCACCAGATCATGAAATCGAATTTCAGATTGACTTGGTACCAGCTGCTCAGCCTGTAGCTAAGGCGTCGTATCATTTGGCTCCCTCAGAGATGAAAGAATTGATGGAGCAACGACAAGAGTTACTTGATAAGGGTTTCATCAGACCGAGTATCTCTCCTTGGGGTGCTCCAGTCTTGTTCGTAAAGAAGAAGGATGGTAGCATGAGGATGTGTATCGACTACCGTGAGTTGAACAAGTTAACGGTGAAGAATCGGTATCCATTACCGAGGATTGACGACTTGTTTGATCAGCTGCAAGGTGCCAGTTGGTTCTCGAGGATAGATTTTCGATCTGGTTACCATCAGCTGAGGTGAAGGAGCAAGATATCCCTAAGACAACTTTTCGTATGTGTTATGGACACTACGAGTTTCTCGTTATGTCTTTTGGCTTGACTAACGCGCCAACTGCCTTTATGGATTTGATGAACCGAGTGTGTCGGCCAATGTTAGATAATTCAGTGATCGTGTTTATTGATGATATCTTGATTTATTCTAAGAGCGAGGAAGAACATGCCGACCATATACGCGAGGTATTGGAGACACTTAGGAGAGAGAAGTTGTATGCCAAATTCTCTATGTGCGCTTTCTTGTTACGCGAAGTACAATTTCTGGGTCACGTAGTGAATGCTGAAGGAATCATGTAGACCCAGTGAAGGTTGAGGTGGTGATGCAATAGAAGTCTCCAAAGATGCCATCTGAGATTCGTAGCTTCTCGGGGTTGGCGGGCTACTACAGGAGATTTATTCAAGACTTTTCCAAGATAGCCTCACCTTTGACCAAATTGACTCGCAAGAATGTGAAGTTCGTGTGGGGTCGGGAACAGGAGGATGCCTTCGAGGATTTAAAGGCAAGATTAATTCAAGCTCCTGTCTTGACATTACCCGAGGGGAGTGAAGACTTAGTGGTATATTCGGATGCTTCTTATTCTGGGGTAGGTTGCGTGTTGATGCAAAGAGGGAAGGTTATAGCCTACGCATCCCGATAGTTGAAAGTTCATGAGGTTAATTATCCTACTCATGACTTGGAGCTAGCAGCTATGGTTTTTTCCTTGAAGATTTGGCGGCACTACTTATACGGGACGAAGTGCACAATCTTCACGAACCATAAGAGCTTGAAGTACTTCTTCGAGCAGAAGGATTTGAACATGAAGTAGAGGCGATGGTTGGAGCTCAAAAGGATTACGATTGCGAGATCCGTTACCAACCGGGGAAGGCCAATGTGGTGGTCAATGCCCTTAGCCGAAAGGAAAGACCCGAGCCAAATCGGGTGAAGGCATATCAGTTGATTGTGACCTCTGACGTGATGATGCAGGTTAAGGAATTTCAAGATGAGGCTTTGAAAGAAGATCGTCTTAACTCTGAAAGGATGAAAGGTCTAGTCGCGGAATTGGGTGAGAACACTATTGGAGTTAGAAATCGATTCCGACGAATGTGGATTCCTCGTTATGGGGACTTACGTGGATAGATCATGGATGAGGCTCATAAGACTCGATACTCCATTCACCCCGGTCCTACCAAGATGTACCATAATATGGGAAGGATTATTGGTGGTCGTGTATGAAGCGTGATGTAGCGGAATATGTGAGTAAGTGCCTTACTTGTTTGTAAGTGAAGGCTGAGCATCAGAAGCCGCACGGGAAAATCCAACCTTTGGATATACCCTAGTGGAAGTGGGAGCATATCACCATGGACTTTATTACGAAGTCACCGCGTACCCCGAGAGGGTATGATGCCATGCGGGTGATAGTTGATCGTTTGAAAAAGAGTGCTCACTTCCTACCGATCTGAGAGATGTATTCCTCAGAGAGATTAGCTGATGTATTCATCAAGGAGATTATAGCTCGTCATGGCGTACCGGTGTCTATTGAATCTGACCGTGACACTCGGCTTACATCCATGTTTTGGAAGAGATTCCATGATGCAATGGGGACGAGGCTACACATCAGCACGGCTTATCATCCTTAAACGGACGGTCTGTCTGAGAGGATGATCCAGACACTCGAGGAAATGCTTCAAGCGTGCGTGATTGATTTTGGAGGAAGTTGGGATGATCATTTACCATTAGTAGAATTATCATACAACAACAGTTACCATGCCAGCATTGGCATGCCACCATACGAGATACTATATGGTAGGAGAAGTAGGACGTCCATTTGTTGGGGTGATATTGGTCAGAAGGAGTTGGGAAGTATTGAGGTGATTGAAGCTACGACTAAGAAACTAGAAAAGATCAAAGCCTTTATAAAGGCAGCTAAGGATAGACAGAAGTCGTATGCTGATACGAGACATAGACCGATTGAGTTCTAGGTGGGTGATCGGGTTATGTTGAAAGTCTCGCCTTGGAAAGGTATCATTCGGTTCAGAAAGCGGGGCAAGTTGAGCCCGAGGTATATAAGGCCTTTTTCTAATTTTTGCTTGAGTGGGAGAGGTGGCCTATAGGTTAGAACTACCCGATAAGTTAAAGGGAATTCACCCAACATCCCATGTATCTCATTTGCGGAAGTGTTTGGCAGACGAGGATATGGTTGTACAACTGGAAGATATTGAAGTAGATGAACGGCTCAACTATGTGGAGTGTAAGGCACCGTTCCCGGGCACCTCACAGTTGGTCATTCATCGCACATAGAACATACATTTATTTAAAACATCACTGAGGAAGTTATTTAAAACCATTTCATATATTAATGATAGCTTTTGCAAAGTAATACAATATAGTTAACTATTACAAAATATCATAATTTGCATTACATCACAAAAACATCATTGTTATACAAATGGATGCCATCCCAAAAATGCCAAGTAGCTATCCCGTGCCATCCTCAGCAACTTTTACCTGCCAAATAGAAAATACATAAAAGTCAGTGTTGCTGAGTGAGTCCTAGTCTTATAAAAATATAACATACTTTACTTCTGTTAAAACCATTCTTGCTTTCATACGCGATCATGCATCATACATACAAATAGATAGCATCGTTATTATTTTCATTATCAGTCAATATCTTTCATCATCTTATTCGTACTTTCATTCCTTTCTTTCATTAGCATTCACTTACATATACTTACTTCCATTTCATGCTTTTCATTAACGTTCTCTTTCGTATACATTCTTTCGTTTCGTACTTTACACTATCACTTACTATTATTCTCATACTTTCATATCATGCGTTACATCTTTCTTTTATTGTTCTTACTTTCTTTTCGTACGTCACGTCATTCATTTATTTTCATACGGATCGATGAACAATATCCCGAACATTATGCACGAAGGTGATGCTTGGCCTATGGTAATTAAATCACGAACATTGTGCACGAAGCTGACCCAGTTACCTAGGGCAAGTCATCTCTCCCGTATAATCAGACCAATTGGCAATACCCCGAACATTGTGCATGAAGCTGATGCTGGGTCTGTGGTAATTAACTCACAAACATTGTGCACGAAGCTAACCCAGTCACCTAGGGCATACTATAAAGGTCTTGTCAATCTTAATGATTGACCCTGCATGCATCCTTCGGGTCATTAAAACCGCACACAGTTGAGCTAATGACAACGTGGTCGTGCACCTCCTTTCTATTTGCTTGCAAGCCATTCTTTCATTCATTACGTTTTACTTCTCATCTTTGTTATCTTTCACTTTGCTACGTTATTCTTTATGTTCCTTCATACATTTGTCATACTACGTAAAGTAATAACATAATATTTAACATATTTTATAATATACTATAAATGTGTTTGAATACCATTAAAAGATGAAACGTTATGCATACCATACATCAATCATAGATACTATAACCCTAGACCACCACAGAATCATACTTAAAATGGGTAATAATAGCCCATGGGTCAAATCAGGGTTAAACCCTACAATTCTGGTTTTCCTAAAAATTCAGAATATTTTCTAAGTGTCTAGGCGTATGAGGACTATTTAGGCGTTTCAGCCCTGTTTGGGTGTTTTACCACTATGTAAGCGTCTAAGCTTACACTCAATCAGTAACAGTTAGGCGCATGGGCCTTATGGTCGCATGGGCACTATTTAGGCGCATGGGCCTGACTTAGGCGCATGGGCACTTAGGCGTTCAGGCACTATTTAGGCGCATGGACTTTGGGCGTTTGAGAACACTTAGACAGTTTTTGACCGTTGGGCGCATGGGCCACTGCAACTTACACCTATTCGACCTAATTCAGTCCCCAACCAACATGAATCATGTTTTAAGCTTAGTACTAATATTTTAAGCATCATAATACGAACATAATCACATATCAATACCAAACTTACACCCACCCATATACAAATTCATACATACACATACGGGTAATAAAAACCCATTTTTATAAAAACATACATACATGTATTTCTAGTCCCAAAATTAGTTAAAACATGTTAAAAAGGTGTTCTTGAACTCACATTTGTCAAACTTTCGGGTAGACTTCTTCAAACCCGTTGGTTATGAGCTCAAGCACCTAAAAACCCACCAAAAACACACAACCGAACCCAACAAGCACATATAAGCATGTAACCGAGACTGAAAATCAGTCAAGAACACTTAAAACAACGAATTATTACCTTGAATTTGGATTCCTCTTCTTCTTCTCTCTAGAAACTTGAACTCTCTGCTCTTTCTCTATCTAAAACCGAATGAAAGTTGATGTGCAGATTAGAGTGGGCGGCCATGCCCACTTTTGTACCAACTTTTGATACTTTTTGTCAATTTGACACGTTTAACCCCTCAACTTTGGATTAAATTATATTTCCTTATTTTATTCGCGTTTATTATTTCTTTTTCGTCTATTAAAAATATTCGTGTGTTACAAGTCCACCCCCCTTATATAGCTTTCGTCCCCAAAACTTTTTATTCCTCAAACAGATGTGGGTAATGCTGCCTCATCTCTGCTTCAGTCTCCCACGTAGACTGGGATCCCTTCCTGTGCTTCCACTGTACACGCACAAGGGGAACCACCATATTCCATAACCTTTTCTCTTTACAATCGATGATCGCCACTGGTTGCTCCACATAGTTCACCCGTTCATCTACTTCTATATCTTCCAGTGGTACCACCATATTATCATCTGCTAAACACTTTCGCAGATGAGATTCATAGAATGTCGGGAGAATTCCACTTAACTCCTCGGGTAGTTCTAACCTATAGACCACCTCTCCTACTCGAGCAATGATTCGGAAAGGCCTTATGTATCTCGGGCTCAACTTGCCCCGCTTTCTAAACCGTATGATACCCTTCCAAGTTGAGACTTTCAACATAACTCTAACTCCCACCTGGAACTCAATCGGTCTACGTCTATTATCGGCGTACGACTTTTGTCTATCCTTAGCTGCCTTCATAAGCTTTGATATTTTCTAGCTTTTCTATCGTAGCCTCGATCACTTCGATACTTCCTAACTCCTTCTGGCCAATATCACCCCAACAAGCAGGTGTTCTACATCTTCTACTGTATAGTATCCCATAAGGGGCATACCAATGCTGGCATGATAACTATTGTTATATGAGAACTCAGCTAACAGTAAGTGGTTATCCCAACTTCCTCTAAAATCAATGACACATGCCCGAAGCATATCTTTAAGTGTCTGTATGGTTCTCTCTGACTGACCATCCGTCTGAGGATGATAAGCCGTGCTGATGTGTAGCCTCGTCCCCATCGCATCGTGGAATCTCTTCTAAAACTTAGATGTAAAGTGAGTGTCACGATTAGATACAATAGATACCGGTACGCCATGATGAGCTACAATCTCTTTGATGAATAAATAAGCTAATCTCTCGGAGGAATACGTCTCTTAGATCGGTAGAAAGTGAGCACTCTTCATCAGACGATCAACTATCACCCATATGGCACCATACCATCTCAGGGTATGTGGTAACTTCATAATAAAGTCCATGGTGATATGTTCCCACTTCCACTCGGGTATATCTAAAGGTTGGAGTTTCCGTACGGTTTTTGATGCTCCGCCTTCACTTGCAAACAAGTAAGGCACTTACTCACGTATTCTGCTACGTCACGCTTCATACCCGGCCACTAATAATCCTTCTTCATATCATGGTACATCTTGGTAGCACCGGGATGAATGGAATATCAAGTCTTATGAGCCTCATCCACGATCTTTCCACATAAGTTCCCATAATAAGGAATCCACATCCGCCCATATTGGGTTCTAACACCGAGAGTCTTTTGACCCAACTCTGCGACTAGGCCTCTCATCCTTTCAGAGTTAAGATAATTTTCTTTCAACGCCTCATTTTGAAACTCCTTGACCTGTGTCATCACATCAGAAGTCATAATCAACTAATAGGCCTTCACCCGAATCGGTTCGGGTCTCTCCTTTTGGCTAAGGGCATCACCTTGGCCTTGCCCAGATGGTAATGGATCTCGCAATTGTAATACTTTATGAGCTCCAACCATCATCTCTGCCTCATGTTCATATGTAAGTTTCTACTTGAAGAAGTACTTCAAGCTCTTATGGTTAGTGAAGATTATGCACTTCGTCCCGTATAAGTAGTGCCACCAAATCTTCAAGGCAAAAACCACAGCTACTAGCTCCAATTCATGAGTAGGATAATTAACCTCATGAACTTTCAATTATCGGGATGCATAGGCTATAACCTTTCCTTGCTGCATCAATACGAAACCCAACCCCGAGTAAGAGGCATCTGAATAGACCACCAAATCCTCGCTTCCCTCGGGTAATGACAAGACAGGGGCTTGAGTCAACCTTGTCTTTAACTCCTCAAAAGCCTACTCCTGATCCTGACCCCATATAAACTTCACATTCTTACAAGTAAGCTTAGGCATCGGAGAAGCTACCTTAGAGAAGTCTTGGATGAATCTTCGATAATATCCCGCCAACCCCATGAAGCTACGGGTCTCGGATGGCGTCTTTGGAGACTTCCATTGCATCACCGCATCCACCTTTGTCGGGTCTACCATAATCCCCTCAGGATTTACCGCGTGACCCAAGAACTGAACTTTGCTCAACCAGAACGCGCACTTGGAGAATTTGGCATACAACTTCTCCTTTCTCAACGTCTCCAACACCTCCCGAATGTGACCGTCATGCTCCTCTTCGCTCTTCAAATAAACCAGGATATCATCAATAAACACGATCATTGATTTATCCAACATCAGACACACTCGATTCATCAAGTCCATAAAAGCAGCTGGCGCGTTAGTTAGACCGAAAGACATCAAAAGGAACTCATAGTGTCCATAACGCGTATGAAAAGTTGTTTTAGGAATATCCTGCTCTTTCACCTTCAACTGATGATAGCCAGATCAAAGATCTATCCTTGAAAACCAACTGGCACCCAGGAGCTGATCGAACAAGTCATCAATCCTCAGTAACGGATACTGATTCTTCACCATCAACTTATTCAACTCACGATAGTCGATACACATCGTCATGCTACCGTCCTTCTTCTTTACGAACAAGACTGGAGCACCCCAAGGAGAGATACTCAGTCTAATGAACCCCTTATTGAGCAACTCCTGTAGTTGATCCGTTAATTGCTTCATCTGTGAGGGAGCCAAACGATATGGTGCTTTAGCGACAGGCTGATTACCGGGTATCAAGTCAATCTGAAATTCGATTTCACGATCCGGTAGCACACCTGACAGATCCTCTGGGAACACATCGGGAAAGTCACACACCACCGGAACATCAGACAATTATGGTGCTAACATGTTCACATCCTTCACGTAGGCTAAATAGGCACTACATCCACGCCTCATGCACTTCCCCACCACCGCCATCGAAATCACATTCGGAATCGTCGTAACTCGATCACCGTATATCGTCACCGAACTCCCGTCAGGCGCTCTCAGTCTAATCATCTTCTTGCGAAAGATAATGTTCGCCTCGTAGTCCGCTAACCAATCCATTCCTCTGACTACATCAAACCCGTCTAAGGCCATCACAAACAGTCTAGCAGGAAACTTATGACCTTCTAGTTCTATATGACAACCCTCAATCAAGTCAGAAATCCCTATAGACTTACCAATGGTAGTTTCTACATCAAAGGGCTCATCAATACATCTACTACTAACAGGCAAATTAGCACAGAAAGCAGCAGAAATAAAACTTCTATAGCACCTGAATCAAATAACACAGAAGCAAGAGTTTGGTTTACTAGAAACGTACCTGACACAACATCAGGGTCCGTCCTAGCCTCCTCCCTGGTCATTGTGAATGCCCTGGTGCTTGCGCTTTGCTCTTCAGTTCCGGTCTTCTTCCCTACTCCAGAACTTTCTGCCCTCGGCTTCTTGCACTCCCTGCTTAGGTGACCTACTTCTCCACTGTTGTAGCACCTCGCTACTCTGCAATCCCTAGAGATGTGGCCGGGCTTCCCGCACTTGAAACAAACATTTAGCCCGAGCCTGCACTCACCAGCGTGCTCATTCCCACACTTACTGCACTTCTTCGTCCTCGAGCCTGTTACAACCACCCGTCGATCATCCACCCTCACTCTATTGTTATTTGGGGTAAAGACACCATGCCCAAACCGTTTCCCGTTCCAGTTCTGGTCATCACCACTAGTCTTTTACCCTTTAAACACCATCACCTCCCTCTCATCATACAATCTTCCAGCCAAATCAACCACCGACCTAAACGTACTCGGTCAGGCGGCAATCATGTGCCTGCGGATATCCGCCGGCAAGCCCTGAATGTATCTTTTGATCTTCCATGACAGGGGCGTCACTTGATCCGGCACCGGCCACGCCATTTCGTTGAACTTGGTGGTGTACTGTTGATGTGTCATGGTTCCCACCTCCAGCTGCAGTAACTCTCTCTCCACCTTGTCCAACTCCCGTTGAGAACATAACTCCTCAATCATCAACTTCTTCAGTTCACCCCACCTCATTCTCCCGATCGCTCTGCTACCCTCGGCCTGAACAATATTGTCCCACCAGCATAAGGCCGAGTCCACAAATGAGTGAGTGGCAAACTTGACCTTCTGGTCTTCTCTGCACTCGCTGATGTCGAGCATAGCTTCCATCTCTCTTACCCATCAATGTGCAGCAGCAGTAGTGCTGTTGCCATCGAAAGTTGGGTGCTTGCATCTTTGGAATGCCCCATAGTTACAGCCTCGTGCTACCTCCAGCACAGGCTCTTCTTCCTCCTCATCATCAGTAGGGACAACCATCTCAGTCTCCGGTTGTTCTCCTCTTCCTGAGGACCTATTCCTCTCGTTCCTTTCTCCTTCTCTTACAGCCTTAATTACTTCGGTCAGCACAGACGGTAAAATAGTCTGCATGACCTGGTGAACCTCTTCTACTACATCCTCCTTCACCGAGGCCCTTAAGTTGGCACTCTCATCACCACCCTCCGGATGAGGGGTCTCAGGCTCTTCATGAGCCACTTCTTCAGCTCTAGGCCTTCCTCTCTTGACCCGTGGTCTAGCATCACGTCCACCACATACTCCACCTCGCAAAGCCTTAGAAGATCTACCACCAGCCATCCTCTAACACACTATAAGATTCAAACACTAACACGGTCATTCAAGGTAATAGCTCACTCTATGTCAAGTATAGTAAGTCCATAATTACAATGGCCAGTTGTGATTAGGCACTTACTTTACTCTTCATACGCCATGCATTTCCTATCCTGACTACATCAGTATCTAAATCTACTAAGGGCAAACAGATCAAATAATATGCGCACATAATACCGGTTAACATTAAAGAAAATACTTGATGGCACGTAGCTACTCGGACTGGCATCCCTTCCCTTTGTCCCATTCTTAGTTTAAGTTTAGGTTTCTTTTGAAAATATTTATCTATTTCACTTAAACTTTTTCTCTGATACCAACTAGTAAGGCCCCGTTCTCGTGCACCTCACAGTTGGTCATTCATCGCACATAGAACATACATTTATTTAAAACATCATAGCGGAAATCACTTAAAACCATTTCATATATTATGACAGCTTTTGCAAAGTAACACAATATATTTAAATGTTACAAAATATCATAATTTGCATTACATCATAAAAACGTCATTGTTATACAAATGGATGCCATCCCAAAAATGCCAAGTAGCTGCCCCGTGCCATCATCAACAACTCTTACCTGCCAACTGGAAAATACATAAAAGTCAGCGTTGCTGAGTGAGTCCTAGTTTTATAAATATATAACATACTTTACTTTCGTTAAAATTATTCTTGCTTTCATACGCGATCATGCATCATAAGTACAAATAGATAGTATCGTTATTATTTTCCATTATCAGTCATTATCTTTCATCAACTTATTCGTACTTTCATTCCATTCTTTCATTAGCATTCACTTACATATACTTACTTCCATTTCATGCTTTTCATTAACGATCTCTTTTGTATACATTCTTTCGTTTCGTACTTTAGACTATCTCTTACTTTTATTCTCATACTTTCGTATCGTATGTTACATCATTCTTTTATTGTTCTCACTTTATTTTTGTACGTTACGTCATTCTTTTACTTTCATACGGATTGATGAACATTACCCCGAACATTGGGTATGAATTTGATGCTGGGCTTGTGGTAATTAAATCACGAATATTATGCACGAAGCTGACCCAGTCACCTAGGGCAAGTCATATCTCCCGTTCAATCAGACCAATTGGCAAAACCGGAACATTGTGCACGAAGCTGATACTGGGCCTATGGTAATTAACTCACGAACATTGTGCATGAAGCTGACCCTGTCACCTAGGGCATACCATAAAGGTCTTGTCAATCTTAATGATTGACCATGCATGCATTCTTCAGGTTATTAAAACCGCACACACTTGAGCTAACGACAACGTGGTCGTGCACCTCCTTTCTATTTGCTTGCAAGCCATTCTTTCATTCATTACGTTTTACTTCTCATCTTTGTTATCTTTCACTTTGCTACGTTATTCTTTACGTTCCTTCATACATTTGTCATACTACGTAAAGTAATAACATAATATTTAACGTAGTTTATAATATAGTATAAATATGTTTGAATACCATTAAAAGATGACACATTATGCATACCATACATCAACCATACATACTATAACCCTAGACCATGACATAATCATACTTAAAATAGGTAATCATAGCCCATGGTTCAAATCAGGGTTAACCCTACAATTCTGCTTTTCCTAAAAATTCAAAATATTTTCTAAGTGTCTAGGCGCATGAGGACTATTTGGGCATTTCAGCCCTGTTTGGGCTTTTTACCACTATGTAGGCGTCTGAGCTTACACTCAATCATTAACACTTAGGCGCACAGGCCTTATGGGCGCATGGGCGCATGGGCACTAGGTGCATGGGCCTGACTTAGGCACATGGGCACTTAGGCGTTCGGGTACTATTTATGCGCATGGACTTTGGGCGTTTTAGAACACTTAGGCAGTTTTTGACCGTTGGACGCATGGGCCACTGTTTAGGCTCATGGGCAACCAACTTACACCTAATCGATGTAATTCAGTCCCCAACCCACATGCATCATGTTCTAAGCTTAGTACTAATATGCTAAGCACCATAATACGAACATAATCACATATCAATCCCAAACTTACACCCACCCACATACACATTCATACATACACATACGGGTAATAAAAATCCATTTGTTATAAAAACATACATACATGTATTTCCAGCCCCAAAATTAGTTAAAAATGTTAAAAAGGGGTTCTAGAACTCACCTTTGTCAAACTTTCGGGTAGACTTCTTCAAACCCGTTGGTTATGAGCTCAAGCACCTAAAAACCCACCAAAAACACACAACCGAACCCAACAAGCACATATAAGCATGTAACCGAGACTGAAAATCATTCAAGAACACTTAAAACAACGAATTCTTACCTTGAATTCGAATTCCACTTCTTCTTCTCTCTAGAAACTCGAACTCTCTACTCTTTCTCTCTCTAAAACCAAATGAAAGTTGATGTGCAGATTAGAGTGGGCGGCTATGCCTACTTTGTACCAACTTTTGATACTTTTTGTCATTTTGACACTTTTAACTCCTCAACTTTGGGTTAAATTATATTTTCTTCTTTTATTCACATTTATTATTTCTTTCTCGTCTATTAAAAATATTCGAGTGTTACATGGAGCAACCAGTGGCGATCATTGATTGTAAAGAGAAAAGGTTAAAGAATAAAGTGGTTCCTCTTATGCGTGTACAGTGGAAGCACAGAAAGAGATCTGAGTCTACATAGGAGACTGAAGAAGAGATGAGGCAGCATTACTCTCATCTGTTTGACGAATAACAGGTTTCGAGAATGAAACCTATATAAGGGGGGTGGACTTGTAACACCCGGATATTTTTAATAGACGAGAAAGAAATTATAAACATGAATAAAAGAAGGAAATATAATTTAACTCAAAGTTGAGGTTTTAAAAGTGTCACAAGGACAAAAGTATCAAAAGTTAATGCATAAAGGTGGTATGGCCGCCCATAATCTTCTGCAAATTTCATTTCTTTCGGTTTAGAGAGATAAGGAGTGGAGAGTTCGGGTTTCTAGAGAGAAGAAGAAGAAGAATTCGAATTCAAGGTAAGAATTCATTGTTTTAAGTGTTCTTGTTGGGTTTTAGCCTCGGTTGTATGTTTATTCATGATTGCATGTTCGGGTTGTGTGTATTAGTGGGTTTTTAAGTGATTGAACTGCTTCTTGCACTCGGTTTGAAGAAGTCGTACTCAAAGTTGCATAAGGTGAGTTCTAGAACCCCCTTTTTACTTGTTTTAACTGATTTGGGGCTGGAACTACATGTATGTATATTTTTATAAAATGGGTATGTTACCCGTATATGTGTGTATTAATGTGTATGTGCGTGGGGTATGTTTTGGGTGAATATGATGTTATGATTATGTTATGAATGTGTTTTGTTTCTTAAAGTATAAGAACTAAGCTTAGAACATGTTAGAATCAAACTTGGGACTGAGATTATGTTAATTAGTGCAAGTAGGTTGCCCATGAGCCTAAATAGTGGCCCATGCGCCCAATGGTCAGAATTGCCTAAGCGTTCCCATGTGCCCAAACCCCATGTACCCAAATAGTACCCATGCGCCTAGGCAGTCATGGGCCTGCATAGTGCCCTTGCGCCTAGAATTTTCCTTGAATGACTAAGTGTTGGGCCATGCGCCCCAATAGTGCCCATGCGCCCAGAACCTTCCCATGCGCCTAAGTGTTCCTATGCGCCCAGAACCTTCCCATGCGCCTAAGTGTTCCAATGCGCCCAGAAGGCCATGCGCCTGCATTGTGCCCATGCGCCTAAGACTTAGAGAATTTATTTTCTGAATTTTGGGAAAATTTAAAGCATAAGCTTTGACTTGGGATGTTCCCGGGGGTGATGTGAGTTGACTTTTAGTTATCGATAATGTGTGATTAGATGGGAGTACTAGATGATGATGTGTGATGTCTAGATAATGATGTGTGTTGACTAGATGATGATGTGTAATGATGCATGATGATGTGTGATGATGTGTGATGTTCCTTAATACGTATTATTTACTTGGCTTCACGTAGTGCGATTATGTTAATATACGTAAAGTATTATCTTAACAAAGCAAAAGAAATAAGATAATGAGAAGTGAAACTTAATTGCAAGCAAAAATGGAAAGAGGTTCACAACTCCATGTGGGTTGTTAGAACAACTGTGTGGGGAATAGCATGCGATTTTGGCTAACTCATGAGGGTTCACACACAGTGGGAGTCAGTCTTGGTGGCCGCTCCATACGTGCGATGTGGTATTAACTGTGTGTTATGTAGCGTGCAATCTTGGCTACCTCATGAGAGTTCACACACACAGGGGAGTCAGTCTTAGTGACTGTTCCATACATGCGATATGGGATCCTTGTAATTCAACCTCAGAAATCGTGGCTGCGCACCATGAAGAGGGTAAAGCTTGACAGGATCTAGATTCAGTGAAAGATAATAATAAAAATTTGGAAAGTGCGAAACATATAAAATGTGCGATATGAACGAAATAAATGATACGTGCGATAAGAATGAAACGTGCAACAAGAACTAAATGTATGATGTGTGACCACGTGCGATAGTAAAGAAAATGTTTTACGAGTAAAGGAAATTTATATTTTATAAAACTAGAACTCACTCTGCAACGCTGACTTTTATGTATTTTCCAGTGTGCAGGTAAGAGTTGCTGAGGATGGCGCAGAGGCAGCTACTTGGATTATTTTGGATGGCATCCATTTGATGTAAAATGACGTTTTTGTGATGTAATACAACAAATGATATTTTGAAACGATGTTGCATTATTTTGTAAAAGCAGTAATTAATATATGAAATGATTTTTGTTAAATGATTCCACTGCAACGTTTTAAATAAATATGCGATTTATGTGCGATGAATGACCAAATATAAGGTGCCCGGGATCGGGGCCTTACACGATTGGGTTGATAAGGAGTTATGGTGTTTGACTTGTCACACCCTCATTTTCCACGTACGGGGTATTACCGTTAGGCGTGTGACTTCCAGGATCTCAGCCACTAGTTACACCAAACGACACGTTATTAATAAAACATAATCTATTTTTAAAGTTTGATATTACCAAAGATTAAGTTTTTAATGTAAACAAACAGAAGTCGCGGAAGCATAGTAAATCTTAATTGTTTAAATGGCGCAACACGTGCAAACCGAATAATTGAAATTTACTGAAAAATGTTAAATAAATCACGTGAGATGATAAATGCATGAATGGATGCTCCTAATCGTGCGCGTCTTGTGAACCTGAAAGAAACATACTAAAGTGTCAACACAAGGTTGGTGAGTTCACAGGTTTTGATAAACAGAACATAAAGTAAACCGATACAGTAAACAAAGTAATATCAGTAGATAGCTAGTCTACTAAACCAGTTACTAAGTGTATGAAGTTCGCAACCGACGCTGACAATGAACACAGTGCCTCGGCTGTGGATACCAAACCACAGCAACAGAAAATTAGGTCAATTAAACACCCGTTTGACGAACGTTGTGCTAGCGCGACTAGCCCGGGTGGGGTTTGTCAAACCCAGTAGATCTACTCAGAATTACCCCGCTGAAGAACATACATTAACGGTTCGAAACGTGAGGACTTAAATGGTATCACACTAGTAAACAAGTGATATTACAGTAATACTGATCAATGAAAATGAATTTGTTTCCCACGTTTCTTTCACCCCAAGAAAATAGTTAAAAGCGGGGCTGAGAACTCACCTTAAATGCACAGCAACAGTAAATGAAAGCACAAAGATTAGAGTTTCCGGTTAACCTGAACGTCATTTAATATATGTATGTAATTAATATTAAATGTTAATCATTAACAATGAATCGTACGGTTTCGCGTTCGTGACTCGGTTACGGTGCGAGTTATCAATTGACTCTGTCTTCTAAGGCAAACACAAACTCACACAAGTATAAAACCCAATCACCATCATTTATACTACATCACGTATAAAGGAACTCGTAAACTCGTTTCAAATTTTAAGACTTTATATACTAAAAACTTATATGTTAATAATGCTTAGTCCATTTATCGTATTGCATAACGATCATATCTAACTCACTTATGATAATCCACAGGTACTGATTTACACACACCATACCCAACATCTAACACCCACATATAAAATACACACACATAAGATACTTTGCCCTCACACATGACCATAATAATATTTAATTCAAACTACCTCCCCCTTACCACGTGAGCACTCACTGCCAAATCCAACTTCATGCATACATACATATATATTTTACATGCTTGAACCCATATAATCACCCATACCACCCAAATGTAAATACCTACGCATGCATACATATTTACAGGATATGTATATATATATATATACATCGAAGCACTTAACATGGATAAACATTATTTTACGGTCGCAGAACACACAAGCAAGGAGATATACATATATACATATACATCCATCATTAAAAAAAAACACACACCACAATGGCATACATACTTACGGATCACATACATACACCACCAATACACTGCCAAACACAAAACATATACGCAGATCATATACGCAGAACACTTACACACGGATCCTTCTGATACATTATATACACACAGGATACATATATATATATACACACAAAGCTGCGGACTCATACATTAACGCACACATACCTTTAGATATATATATATATACACACACAAACAGAATACATATATATATACAAAGCTATGCACATAAATTCTTTCGGTCAATCCAAATCACATACACAATAGACACACGCAGAATATATACATACGTACATACATACGCAGAAACATTCCGATATATACACACGAAGAATATATATACATACCGATACATACACACACAGAATATATACATACCGATACATACATACGCAGAAAAGACGTAGCAAAGCACACACATGCTATGTAAATACACACACACAACCATCTTTACACGTATACTCACGGTTAACACACCCATAATCCCGATCACACAACATAATGCCTCGCACAACCACTGAACGCATACACACACACACACACACTTAAGGCAAGTTATACGCGTGAGATCGAACCCCAAACCGCGACCAATGCTCACGATCGACGACCGAGCCGTAGTCGAAACCGTACGAGTGAAACGGAAGGAGGAAACATACCGTACGTTTGTATTTCGCGGTTTCCGGTTCTCGTGAAGGGCTGTCGGGTCTCACGAATGGCTGCTGATGATGGAGAAGGGGTGATCGGTGGTCCAAAGGTTGTCGCTGCTAACCAGAAGATGGGCTGCCGAGATGGAGAAAGATGTCGTCAGGTTGTATGAGTTTCATCAAACCACTTATGAGAGAGCAACGGATTCCGTGAGTCGTCGGCGGTCGAGGGTGAAGAAGAAGGGTTGCTGGGTCTCGCAAAAGGCTTTCGGGTCTCGTGAAGGCTGCCAGGTGTCGAGGTGTAAGACTGCGAGCGATGTTCGAACTGTAAGAGGCTGAACGATTGAAGCAAGGCTTTCGATTTCGGTTATGAAGGTGTAGAAGAGAATGAGGTCGACGACAGAAGGTTTCTCTTTAAAAATATATAAAAAGTGGGTTTCGACATGGGGGTAGTGGATGTATAAGAAGGATAGGTCGGCTATGGGGTAGCAATGTAGTATATAATATGGAGAAGTGGTTGCTCTCTTTTGTATAGTGGCATGTAATATGGAGAAGTGGTTGGTCCCTCAATTTTAAATAACTTGCATTTATTAACTTAGGTTATATTATTATTATAATAATAATAATAATAATACTAATAACAATAATAACCATTATCCTTAAATAATAATAAGATTGATTAATTTGCAATAAACGGAGGGAGGTTAGATAATAGAAAAATAGTGTTAACCTGAAATATATGGGTATGAAGAGTGGTTGGATAGTAATGAGTATACTATTATAGAGTTGTTGTGTCAGTATACAATTTACGAGTAAGTTTAACTAATATGAAGTGTGTATGGATTCAATAATACAATCCACCTAATAACATTAATATATTTTTTTTAAAACAACGCAAAAAGGTTAACAGCGTTAACCTGAAAACTCGGGTTGTCACATTATCCCCTTGTTGAAGGAATTTTCGTCCCGAAAATTAAAATGTCAGTTTCGTGACGAACACCTGATTTAGCGATCAGTAATGCATATAGAATAGGGTTTCTGCGAATCTAGAACGATGACAATAAGAAAAGAATTTATAAGGTTTTCGCGAGGGTTGTGATATCATCCCCTTGTTGAAAGGAATTTCATCTCGAAGGTTAGAACATACACGTCAACAAACTACTAGCAAGCAAGTTGGTCAGTGAGTAAGCTAGTTAGTTATCTGGAACATAGGCAAGATAGGATCTTTGAGCAGTTCAAAAACAAAAGGACGTAAGGCTTCGTGAGAGTTATTTCTAAGGTATGCTGAGGGTTCAAGTCAATAAGTACTATCCCTAGCATTTCGCTAACCTTGTTAGATACCTAACTCTTATCGGTACAGAATCAGATAAAACGAAGGCATAATGACCATTTACGGAAAATCTACCGGTTACAACAGTAGGATCATTAAGAGTCTCACCTGAGCCTATGACAAACACTCTGCCCTTGGCACCACCACTTCCACTTCCTGAGCCATTTCCGTTGTTGTTGCGGTTATCAGAGTTGTTTCCACCACCATTGTTCCTCTTCAGCCTTGGGCAGTTTCGCTTGATGTGTCCCACTTCACCACATTCGTAGCAACCCCTTTGCTCTCCTTGATGTGTCGTCGGCCTAGCAGTCAGATTCACCCAACAGTTCTTGGCAACATGACCGAATTTGCCACACCTTTTACATGTGTTTTTATCGCAAGGTCCGTTGTGGTGATAGTTGCATTTATTGCATTTGGGCAATGTCCCAGTGTAGCCACTACCAGATTGAGAAGATGCAAATGCTTCGTTGGACTGACGAAAGTTGTCGAACCTCCGCTGCTGTTGTTGTTGCTGCTGGGAAGAGTTCTGCTTGTTATGGGAGCCAGGCTCCCACTTTCTTTTATTATGACCATCAGTAGTGGTAGAAGTAGAACTGCGTGGAGGTAGTTTTCCTTGTGTTACTGCCTGGTCAGTTAGTCTATGAGCCAGTCTAATTGCCTCCTGTATGGTAGTTGGTCGAGAGGCAGTAACCATTCCCTGGATTTCGGAGACAATCCGTGCAGATATCTTTCGATCCTTAGAGAAGGAGGGTTGACCATGTTGGGGCACAAAGTAGCAAGTTCGTGAGATCGAGTGGTGTACGCCTCAATCTCGGAACCTGTCATCTTGAGATTCCAGAACTCCATCTCCAATTTCTGTACCTCTTCCCGAGGGCAGTATTCCTCCTTCATCAAAGTCTTAAAATCCTCCCAGGCTGTCTGATTGGCAATCTCAACTCCTAGCATTTGTACCTGGGTGTTCCACCAGGATAAAGCAGCTCCGTCCAGGGTACCGGTGGCATATTTAACCCGATGTTCCACCGGACAATTGCACATCTCAAACACTGATTCTAGCTTCTCGAACCATCGTATCAGTCCTACAGCTCCTTCCGCTCCGGTGAATGGATTTGGTTTACAACTCATAAAGGACTTGTATGTGCAAGTTCCTTCACCTGTAATGAATTTAGATCAGAACTTTGGAAGTATGGAATGAATGCTACAACCTACGAGACTGACAGAACATTAACATCGGATATGGATTGAGTTTTGCTCACCGATAGGAGCGGGTTGAGGATTAGAGTTGTGGTTCGCAAGTGCATCAGCCACATGTTGCTTTATGAGGGCGTCCAATTCTGCTGGAGTCATATTGATGGAACCATTTCCACGTCCACGTCCAGACATTCTTAACAATTACAACATACAAAAATAAGTAAATATGTAACATATCAACTTCATTTAAGCATAAGTAATTAAAGAATTTGGCACACACGACTAAATGTTCAAATAATAATTTCCGGCAAAATAAATTGTAAGTACGTCTACAATTTAATCAAACCAAATATCAAAATTTAGGAACATAAGTCGGATGGGGACAACCCTTCCCATCTAGGTGTGAAAAGAATGGAGTCCAATGAAATAAAAGAAATAATGAAAGGAAGGGGATAAGCAAGGAAATCAGTGAGAATCGACAGATCCATCGCTATTTTCCGCTTCGTCATCAGGTTGTTCCTCGGGCTCTTCTTCTGGTTCTTCCTCCTCAGACTCCAGTACGACGTTCAGTGCATTGACCTGACCCAATGAACAAAGAATACGTGCGCGTAGAGTATCACTACTCTGAGGTGACTTTCGTGAAGATTATGCACATATCAAATAATTAGTATTGCACGATAGCTAAGATGCTAGAACGAACAATGTCTCGTAAGGAAGGGGACTATTGTCACAGTACAATCCTATCAAGGCTCCAGATAGATGAAAATTTCTATACGAGTAAAGATGAAAAGATTTGTTTCCATATCAATGGTGAAGTTTTATGAGAATCGAGACTCTCATGTCCCAAAACATAAAAATGAAAATTTGTACTGACTACGACCGTTATCACTCGACTGAATTCACCAGACTTCTCATGCACGACAAATTACAATTACGTGTGCACCCGTAATGGTAATTTGCTTTGCATGGTCACCCTGGTTCCTCCTATCCGTGCTAACATACCTTGTCAAGTACAGAGATTATCAATGGTAGAGGTATTAAAGATGTAGTTATTGCATCGAGGGTCGATTAACCAAAGTTGTACGAAAGAATCGGTTAGAACAACATTTAACAAGTGGCAAGATATGCTCCTGATGGACCATCCAAGTAAGGTACCCACGGTTTCGCATTCAACTTTGAAATGTATGATGTAAAAGGTACGATGAATCATTAATCGTAATTAACCTCGTCGTGACTCACAGTAACTCAGAGTCATCCGTACTAAGGAACATGCGGTAACAACAGGGGATCAGGACGAACAGGCCCTTTCCCTTAGACATAGCATACGAAAACACCATCCCTGTAGACGAACACTCACAGGAATACGCCAAAGCAAACAGTTCTTAAGCAAGCAAAAACCAGCAAGGCATGCAAACAAAGCTAACTAATAAAGTTAAACGTGTCTATATGCGTGTAACTAAGGCAACGGCTATAGTCTAAATGCAATGCAAATGAGATGCAATGTCAATTTAGTTCGCTATAACCAATGCTCTGATACCAATCTGTCACACCCTCATTTTCCACGTACGGGGTATTACCGTTAGGCGTGTGACTTCCAGGATCTCAGACACTAGTTACACCAAATGACACGTTATTAATAAAACACAATCTATTTTTAAAGTTTGATATTACCAAAGATTAAGTTTTTAATGTAAACAAACAGAAGTCGCGGAAGCATAGTAAATCTTAATTGTTTAAATGGCGCAACACGTGCAAACCGAATAATTGAAATTTACTGAAAAATGTTAAATAAATCACGTGAGATGATAAATGCATGAATGGATGCTCCTAATCGTGCGCGTCTTGTGAACCTGAAAGAAACATGCTAAAGTGTCAACACAAGGTTGGTGAGTTCACAGGTTTTGATAAACAGAACATAAAGTAAACCGATACAGTAAACAAAGTAATATCAGTAGATAGCTAGTCTACTAAACCAGTTACTAAGTGTATGAAGTTCGCAACCGACGCTGACAATGAACACAGTGCCTCGGCTGTGGATACCAAACCACAGCAACAGAAAATTAGGTCAATTAAACACCCGTTTGACGAACGTTAGTGCTAGCGCGACTAGCCCGGGTGGGGTTTGTCAAACCCAGTAGATCTACTCAGAATTACCCCGCTGAAGAACATACATTAACGGTTCGAAACGTGAGGACTTAAATGGTATCACACTAGTAAACAAGTGATATTACAGTAATACTGATCAATGAAAATGAATTTGTTTCCCACGTTTCTTTCACCCCAAGAAAATAGTTAAAAGCGGGGCTGAGAACTCACCTTAAATGCACAGCAACAGTAAATGAAAGCACAAAGATTAGAGTTTCCGGTTAACCTGAACGTCGTTTAATATATGTATGTAATTAATATTAAATGTTAATCATTAACAATGAATCGTACGGTTTCGCGTTCGTGACTCGGTTACGGTGCGAGTTATCAATTGACTCTGTCTTCAAAGGCAAACACAAAATCACACAAGTATAAAACCCAATCACCATCATTTATACTACATCACGTATAAAGGAACTCGTAAACTCGTTTCAAATTTTAAGACTTTATATACTAAAAACTTATATGTTAATAATGCTTAGTCCATTTATCGTATTGCACAACGATCATATCTAACTCACTTATGATAATCCACAGGTACTGATTTACACACACACCATACCCAACATCTAACACCCACATATAAAATACACACACATAAGATACTTTGCCCTCACACATGACCATAATAATATTTAATTCAAACTACCTCCCCCTTACCATGTGAGCACTCACTGCCAAATCCAACTTCATGCATACATACATATATATTTTACATGCTTGAACCCACATAATCACCCATACCACCCAAATGTAAATACCTACGCATGCATACATATTTACAGGATATGTATATATATATATATATATATATATATATATATATATATATATATATACATCGAAGCACTTAACATGGATAAACATTATTTTACGGTCGCAGAACACACAAACAAGGAGATATACATATATACATATACATCCATCATTAAAAAAAACACACACCACAATGGCATACATACTTACGGATCACATACATACACCACCAATACACTGCCAATCACAAAACATATACGCAGATCATATACGCAGAACACTTACACACGCATCCTTCTGATACATTATATACACACAGGATACACATATATATACACACACAAAGCTGCGCACTCATACATTAACACACACATACCTTTAGATATATATATATATATACACACACAAACAGAATACATATATATATACAAAGCTATGCACATAAATTCTTTCGGTCAATCCAAATCACATACATAATATACACACGCAGAATATATACATACGTACATACATACGCAGAAACATTCCGATACATACACACGAAGAATATATATACATACCGATACATACACACGCAGAATATATACATACCGATACATACATACGCAGAAAACATGTAGCAAAGCACACACATGCTATGTAAATACACACACAACCATCTTTACACGTATACTCACGGTTAACACACCCATAATCCCGATCACACAACATAATGCCTCGCACAACCACTGAACGCATACACACACACACACACACACTTAAGGCAAGTTATACGCGTGAGATCGAACCCCAAACCGCGACCAATGCTCACGATCGACGACCGAGCCATAGTCGAAACCATACGAGTGAAACGGAAGGAGGAAACATACCGTACGTTTGTATTTCGCGGTTTCCGGTTCTCGTGAAGGGCTGTCGGGTCTCACGAATGGCTGCTGACGATGGAGAAGGGGTGATCGGTGGTCCAAAGGTTGTCGCTGCTAACCAGAAGATGGGCTGCCGAGATGGAGAAAGATGTCGTCAGGTTGTATGAGTTTCATCAAACCACTTACGAGAGAGCGACGGATTCCGTAAGTCGTCGGCGGTCGAGGGTGAAGAAGAAGGGTTGCCGGGTCTCGCGAAAGGCTTTCGGGTCTCGTGAAGGCTGCCAGGTCTCGAGGTGTAAGACTGCAAGCGATGTTTGAACTGTAAGAGGCTGAACGATTGAAGCAAGGCTTTTGATTTCGGTTATGAAGGTGTAGAAGAGAATGAGGTCGACGACAGAAGGTTTCTCTTTAAAAATATATAAAAAGTGGGTTTCGACATGGGGGTAGTGGATGTATGAGAAGGATAGGTCGGTTATGGGGTAGCAATGTAGTATATAATATGGAGAAGTGGTTGCTCTCTTTTGTATAGTGGCATGTAATATGGAGAAGTGGTTGGTCCCTCAATTTTAAATAACTTGCATTTAGAGTTTATTTAAGATTAACTTAGGTTATATTATTATAATAATAATAATAATAATAATAATAACAATAATAACCATTCTCCTTAAATAATAATAAGATTGATTAATTTGCAATAAACGGAGGGAGGTTAGATAATAGAAAAATAGTGTTAACCTGAAATATATGGGTATGAAGAGTGGTTGGATAGTAATGAGTATACTATTATAGAGTTGTTGTGTCAGTATACAATTTACAAGGAGTAAGTTTAACTAATATGAAGTGTGTATGGATTCAATAATACAATCCACCTAATAACATTATTATTTTTTTTAAAACAACGCAAAAAGGTTAACAGCGTTAACCTGAAAACTCGGGTTGTCACATGACTGATAGGGAGTTCTAGTGTTTGAACGATAGGGAGATTTTGATCTAGGGATTGTGTTTAGAAAGAAGAAAATGAAATGGCAGCAACCGGGTAGTATCCAATCTAATAAGATCCGCGTGAAAATTAAAAACAGGTCAAGAATTCTTAGGCGGGATTTTGAAGTAAAAGTGTGGTAAGAGGATGCCACGTGGCAGATGCGTGGTGCAAGAGATGGACATGTGGCTTTAAAACCCTTGTTTTATTAGAGACTATAGATGTGTAAAACAACTATTTATAAATATATATATCTTCTATATAATCAAAAGAATTCAGATGGTAAAATTAGGATGCATGATTGAAAATATAAATATACGCGGTTTGTTTGTTTGGGATGCGGTAACAAAAAATGGTAAAATTAGGATACATGATGGAAGAAAGGTGATAGAGATGTACATGGATAGTAGATGGTGATGAGTTTGTTTGGGATTCGGTAATAAAAATGTAAACAAATCAAAATTCCTTAATATTAGGAGTTAAATAAGGAAGTTACAACTCACTTAACCAATATATTTTTCAAATTACATTAATACAGTTTTTGGTAAAAATAAATATGAAATTAAAGTTATATAAATAATGCTTGATATTAGTTCTTGCAGTTCTCACGATATTTAGAAAGCCTGAAAAGAACCTGAGACTATAAATGTGATTATTGTATTATGCTTATGTGTTTATGCGATTTAAGTATTAATTGTGAATTTTATCGCGTAACGTGGAAATGCGTATATTTACTTGGTGTATCTTGGGACGGGTGGAAATAATATATATCATTATTTTTGTTGATTAATAATGTTTGTATTATTAAGTTAAAACCTTTTAAAAAGTGTTTAAAGGAGTAGTTTTTATAAAATATAAATAAAGGGGGTTAAGTGTAATTACCTAAAACTAAAACTTAACAAAATTAAACCCAACTCTAATCCCCATTTCCCCCTTGCGGCTGATCTACACCGACACACACACACATTTCAATTTTTCAAGCCAAGAACACATCAAGAAGCAAAATTGATCAAGCTTTCAAGTTAGAATTCGAGTTTCAAGCCCTAATCACCTTTAAATTGCGATTTAAGGTATGTACCATGTTGTTCTTGCGATTTCTAGGTTCTTGAGGAACCCTAATTCAAATTTCTTGATGATAATCTGAAATTGATGATGATTCCATGTTAGAATTGTTGAATTGAGGCTAGATTGGGTGTTAATTGCAAGCATTGATGTAAATTTGGATGTTCTAGATCATATTAGGTCAAAACTGGAAACTTTTAATTTGGGGAACTTTCAAGATTGATGAAATTGATGTTGTTTGATGATTGTATGATGTTAATTAGAGGGTATGGATGCTAGTTTACATTGATTGTGCAAGAAATTGATAAATTTGATGTGTTGTTCATAGGTTACTAATAATAGTAACTTTATTTTGCATGAAATGTTGAATTGTTGATGAATTGGTGTTATGGATGTGATTATGATGATGATTAGATGCTAGGATATTGTTATGAACATTGGAAATTCAACAATGCACATTGTAGTTCTTACCTTGCTTAAAATAGTAACTTTTGGGTGTTGAATGTTGATGAATCATGAATGGTTAGATATTGTTGATCATGTTTAGATGTTGTTATAAGCTTGAATTCGTATTTAATGATGAACTCATTAATACAATGTGAGTTTGATGAATTTGGGATGTACTTTCCCAAAGGGAAACTTTATTTTTGTAGAACATTGGATATGATGAATTGGATATGCTTGTGATGTTAGGATCATGTTAGAATGATTGTTGATGATTTTGATGTCATAGAATGTGTTAATATGATGATGAATTATGGTTAGCAATTAGGAGATCATGTTTGGGATTGGATTAGACTTCACGTATGAATTCTTTTGGTTTTGATGTATATATATATATATATATATATATATATATATATATATATATATATATATATCTATGTAGAACATGTTGTTGTTAGAGATTTTCATGAGTTGTATGATGATCTAATGTGGTATGATGACCTAGGTAGAACTTGGGTTGATAATGTGGTACACGTGGATAACTTGTATGATACTCTTGTATGTTAAGTTGTCATGCATGATTAAACTATATTTCAACTAATATGTCACCAACGGGTCAAACGGGTCAACTGGGTCATATGTGCATTGTCTTTATAAAACCTTGAGTCCTTTGAGTGTAGAGCACTTAGGATTTCATGGTGATTTTTGTGTACACGTACTTATGTACTCGTGTGTTCTAGGTAACCTCTAAAGGTTGTCTTTCCCTAGTTCTTGTCAACTTAAGCTTTAAGTATTCTTTACGCGCATCAAGTGAGTTCATGCCCTACTCTTTTACATAACATCTTTTGGGGGAGATAGCATACTGGTATTTACAAACACTTTATCATTATGAGTTTTGTATAGTCGTAATATAGTGTTGATTACCATGGAAAGCCCTCACACTTTCGGTTTGTTAATAATTACTTAGCGGGGAAATTTTGGGTAGTACTACTAGGTCTGACGTGTCCCACTTGTGTGACTCGAGCTCAGACGGGTGCAATGTTGTCCTAATGAACATTATCACGACCTGGTAAGTCATGGTAGAAGGCAACAAACGTAACACAGTCAGCTTCAAACGTGAAATCACAATGACTATTACTAATTATGTATAGACTAGCTATCTATTACAATACACTGCTTATGTTTTGCAATTATTACTGATATTTATTTAACGCAAACTCATGAATTCACCAACCATTGTGTTGAATTATTTAGTATGCTATTCTCAGGTTAAGGTTGCCAGTTGCCTAGGAGCACGCACACGTCAGCATTGTTGGGTTGTCTGTATTATTTAAATATTATTTTGGATTATGTCAATTTAAATAGTTATGTCTGAGCTTTTGCATTATGGTTGGCGCATGTGTTTGTGCATTTTTCCTCTTATGTTACATTGTCTTGGGTTTTCTGATTTAATCAAATGCTTCTGCACATTTTAAAGTTAAACTCTGATTGTGTTTATTAGTTCATATAGAGTCATTCTTTGTAACTAATGACTAAGATCCTGGTTTGTCACGCTCCTCGCGGTAGAATCCCGCACACAGATTTTGAGGGTGTGACAGATTGGTATTAGAGCCATAGGTTATAGGGAACTAGGTTGCATACACACTAGACTATAATTGGACACAGTTAGTTAGTTACTTCTTCCTTATTCCTCTACCGTATAGACATTGGCATACGTATCATGTACTTCGCAGCATCGCATCGTCATCGCGAGACTTGGGTAAAAAGCCCGCGAGGTCCAAGTCACCTCCCTATTTACCTGTACCGGACAATGGACCTGAATGGCCCCAACACTATTACCATTCTAAAGAAGTTGATTGAGATCAACCATTTGTGATACTAGAACGGGATGCTCCGCGAGATTAGGATTACTATCCTTCTCGTATCTGGCATATGATATACCGCAAGTGGGTACCGTCGATAGCCTCTAACCGACCGTGAACGAGGGCTTCTACGTCCACTCCATATCTCACACTTCTTGCTATGAATGCTCCGCAAGAGAAGTTATTGCTGCACTAGTGGCTGCGCTGGATACTGAGCAGTAACGTGTCAAGAAACTCACTGATGAGAATTATACCTTGAAACACGAGGTACGAGAACTACGACAGCAAATAGATACGCTCGAGGGAAAACAAGAGAAGACCTTTAATGGGTGTTATGCAATGGCTGATGGCGTAGGAGCGCTTACGGGACGTGTGAGTGAACTAGAGCAGCGGGAAGGAATGACAAATGTTAGGCTTGCTACTCTAGAGGGCCAACTGGCAGCACTCCAGATTGCTATAGCTCCTGCTCGGCAGAGGGCCCCAAGGATGAGGACCCTGAGGAAGCCCCTGAGGAGGATGAGGAACTGGAAGAAATGGAGGATGACAGCGATGGGTCAGATGTTGTGGACTAATTTTCTTTTGTATGACATAGACTATGTAGCTTCTCTTGCGGAGCATTCATAGCAAGAAGTGTGAGAGATGGAGTGGACGTAGAAGCCCTCGTTCACGGTCGGTTAGAGGCTACTGACGGTACCCACTCGCGGTATATCATATGCCAGATGCGAGAAGGATAGTAATCCTAATCTCGCGGAGCATCCCGTTCTAGTATCACAAATGGTTGATCTCAATCAACTTCTTTAGAATGGTAATAGTGTTGGGGCCATTCAGGTCCATTGTCCGGTACAGGTAAATAGGGAGGTGACTTGGACCTCGCGGGATTTTTACCCAAGTCTCGCGATGACTAATTTTCTTTAGACATAGTCTAACAAACAAGCGGGATATACTGGGTTTGTTTGTTTGTTTGTTTAGACTATGTAGTGTTTCTTTCTTTTAAAACCTATGTGGGAAGGGTTGTTTCCTACCCAACTAACAAACTCAAATTTTGACATTGATGAATATTTTATGACTCATTTTCAATTTATTTAACTTTGGTTATTATTTTTGTTATAAATGTTGTGGTGGTGATGAATTCACTATTTCTTATTGTATATTGTACTTCAATGAGATAAATATGTTGGATGTTACTCATTATTGTATTTGTGAATGTAAAGTGAAATATGGACGCCGGTAGACGTGCACTTGGACGTGGCGCCTGATAAATGAACACGTTCAGGCAGCAGTGGCTACTGCCCAACCGGGACAGCCAGCAGGTAAATGACAACGAGAAGTTAAACCAATTGTCCTAGTTAACTGTATAGGATATCTGACCAATGTTTGTTGCATCAAAACAGGACCACCATTGTGTACCAACAAGTCCATTATGGACAACAAACCACAACCTACAGTGGGACAGAAGGAGCTGTAGGATTGGTGCGGGGGTTCTAGAAGACAGAGTCTGTCTTTGCTAGATGCAACTGCCCCCCTGTTGAATAGGTAAAGTATGCCACCGGGACACTAGAAGGTGCGGCTCTTTCCTGGTGGAACGCTCAGTCCAAATGCTGGGCCAGGCTATGGCCAATGATCTTCCTTGGACTGAATTCAAGGAAATCATGACTGAGGAGTATTGTCCTCGCAACAAAGTGCAAAAGCTGGAAATGGAGTTCTGGCAACTGAAGATGCAAGGCTCTGAAATCGAGGCCTACACCACCCGGACCCACGAACTAGTCACTTTATGCCCGGGGATGGTGAATGAAATGCACAAAAGGGTTGAGCACTATATCCAGGGACTATAAAGTGACTGAGATCCAAAGTATGGTGACTTCTTCTAACCCTACTACCATACAACAAGCCATTTGGTTAGCTCATAAGCTGACTGATCAAGCGGTGGAGTAGGGACGTCTACCTAAGCGGGGCGCTGTGGCGAGCGTGCCCGACGACAGGAGGAAGTGGGATGGTTCCAATAACAAAGCATCATCGTCCAACAGTCAATCTCAACCTCAACAACAGCAGCAATACCAGCAACAACAACGGAGGTTCAACAATAGTCGGAGTTTCAACTAGACGACTCCCAACAATCATGGACCTAGTGGTTACAGCGGCAACACCCCAAGTGCAACCGATGTAACTACCATCACATAGGATGGTGTGATACTTTCAAATGCCAGTGTTGTGGTAAAATTGGGCACGCAGCTAAGGACTGGCGTGGTGAACTGATGAAGAAGCCGCAGCAACCTCAAGAACTTCCCAAAAGCTGTTTTGAATGTGGAAAGGAAGGCCATTATAAGCGTAACTACCCACAACTAAGGAAGAATGGGAACGGCAACAATAAAAATGGGCACAACAATAACAACAATGGCAACAATAACAATAACGGTAATGGCAATGGTAATGGTGGCAACAACAATGGAGCTAAAGGAAGAGCCCTCGTCATTGGCAAAGATGAGGCTCTTAACGACCCTACGACTGTTACTCGTAAATTTTCGGTTAAGATGTTTTGCTACTGTACTATTCGATATCGGAGCCGATAGAAGTTTCGTGTCCTTAAGGTTTTGTAGTCTTTTAAGTGATGTGCCATCAACCTTAGAATCTAAATACACTGTAGAATTAGCTGACGGTAAACAGATTCATGTAACGCATATTCTTAGAGAGTGCAAAATAGAACTTGCTGGTCACACATTCACTATAGATCTTATGCCTGTTACGCTAGGAGGTTTTGACGTAGTCATAGGCATGGATTGGCTCTCCGACAAGCAAGCGGAAATCATATGTCACGAGAAAATCATACGGATTCCTGTTGGTGAAGAAGTCCTTATGTTCAAAGGTGATAGGAGTGGTGCAGTGATAGGCATCATCTCGTATATGAAGGCACAAAAGTTATTGAGGAAAGGTCGCTTAGCCATATTGGCACTCGTCACTGATAAGCAACCGGAAGAAAGAAAGATGGAGGATATTCCCGTAGTACGTGATTTTCCAGATGTGTTTCAGAGGATCTTCCGGGATTGCCACCTCATCGTCAAGTGGAATTCCAGATCGAGGTGACTCCTGGCGCAACCTCGATTGCTAGGGCACCTTATCGATTAGCACCAAACGAATTACAGGAGTTGTCATCACAACTTCAGGAGCTTTTAGATAAGGGCTTTTCTGACCTAGCACATCACCTTGGGGATCACCAGTTCTGTTTGTCAAGAAGAAAGATGACACATTTTGGATGTGCATTGATTATAGGGAACTGAACAAAATCACAATCAAGAATAGATATCCTTTACCTTGAATAGACGATTTGTTTGATCACCTGCAAGGGTTAAGTTATTATTCTAAGATTGACCTGAGGTATGGGTATCATCAACTGAGAGTTCAAGAGGAGGACATATCGAAGACTGATTTTCGTACACGATATGGCCATTACAAATTCTTGGTCATGCCATTTGGGTTGACAAATGCACCAGCAGTATTTATGGATCTCATGAATCCTGTGTGCAAACCCTATTTTGATAAATTTATCATTGTATTTATCCATGATATATTTATCTATTCAAAGACTGAGGAGGAGCATGAGGAGCACTTACGCTTAATCCTGGAACTGCTTAGAAAAGAACAACTTTACGTGAAGTTTTCTAGGTGTGATATCTTGATACGTGAGGCACAATTCTTGGTCACATTGTTAATGAGAAGGGGATATATGTGGATCCTGCCAAGATCGAGGCAATAAAGAATTGGGATGTACCCAAAACGCCGAGCAAGATACGGCAATTCCTTGGATTAGCAGGGCATTATCAACGGTTCATCAAAGGATTCTATAAGAGTGCACAACCTCTAATAGCTTTGACTCCCAAGGGAACGGCATACAAATGGAGAGAGAGTCAGGAATCTGCTTTCCAGTTGCTGTAGCAGAAACTGTGTTGGGAGCCGATATTGGCGTTACCGAAAGGTAATGATGATTTTGTAGTCTACTATGATGCCTCAATTCAGGGATTGGGTTGTGTCTTGATGCAGCGAGATAAGGTGATAGCTTACGCCCTCAAGACAAATGAAGGTTCACGAGAAGAACTATACCACCCATGACTTGGAATTGGGTGCGGTGGTTTTTGTCGTAAAGATTTGGAGACATTAATTGTACGGTACCAAGTGCACTATCTACACTGATCACAAGAGTCTTCAATATATCTTTGAGCAAAAAGAACTGAATATGAGGCAACGGCGTTGGTTGGAGCTATTAAATGATTATGACTGTGCTATCAAATACCATCCGGGGAAGGCAAACATGGTTGCCAATGCCTTAAGCTGGAAGGAGACAGCTAAACATAAACGAGTGTGAGCTTTACAGCTTACAATCTATGCCTAATTGCCTGAACAAGTTAAGTAAGCACAGATAGAAGCATTAAAAACAGAATATATCGGGTCTGAGTTGTTACGTGGAACGGATAAACAAATATAGGTGAAAGATGATGGAATTCTTTATTTCATGGATAGACTTTGGGTACCTCTACATGGAAATCTGCGAGACTTGGTGATGAGTGAGGCACACAAGTCTAAGTACTCTATACATCCTGGATCTAACAAGATATACCATGATTTGAAGGCGCACTACTGGTGGCCTAACATGAAGGCGGATGTGGCTACTTACGTGAGCAAGTGTCTGACATGTTCAAAGGTGAAAGTGGAATACCAAAAACCGTCTGGTCTGCTACAACAACCCAAGATCTCTGTGTGGAAGTGGGATCAGATATCCATGGATTTTATCACTAAGTTACCTCGCACTTCTATTGGTTGTGACACAATATGGGTTATCGTGGATCGATTAACAAAGTCTGCTCATTTCCTAGCAATTAAGGAAACGGACAAGATGGAGAAATTAACCTGACTTTATTTGAAGGAGATCGTTTCGAGACATAGTGTACCGATCTGAATTATTTCTGACTACGACGCTCGTTTCACATCGCACTTCTGGCAATCACTGCATAAATCTTTGGGTACGCGATTGGATATGAGTACTGCTTATCATACACATACTGATGGTCAAAGTGAGCGTACTATACAGACGTTAGAGGACATGCAACATGCTTGTGTGATTGACTTCGGGAATAACTGGGAAGTTCACCTACCATTAGTGGAATTTTCTTATAACAACAGTTATCACACTAGCATAAAGGTAGCACCTTTCGAAGCTTTGTATGGGAGAAAGTGTAGATCACCAGTTTGCTGGGCTGAAATTGGTGATAGTTAGCTAACGGGTCCCGAGTTAATATATGAGACAACTGAGAAGATTGTGCAGATAAGGAACCGTATGGGTACAGCGCGAGAGAGACAGAAGAGTTATGCGGACAAGCGATGGAAACCCTTAGAGTTTCAAATTGGTGATAACGTTTTATTAAAAGTCTCACCATGGAAAGGCGTAGTTCAGTTTGGCAAACGAGGAAAGCTAAATCCGAGATACGTTGGACCATTTGAGATATCGGAAAGGATAAGTCCAGTGGCCTATCGATTAGCCCTACCTGATTCGCTAAGTGGAATCCATGATGTATTCCATGTTTCAAATCTAAAGAAGTGTTTAACTGATGAAATGATGGTCATACCGCTAGAAGAAGTTCAAGTGGATGAACAGTTATGCTTTATTGAAGAACCAGTCGAGGTGATGGACCGTGAGGTGAAAACACTTAAGCAAAGCAAGATACCCATAGTCAAAGTTCGTTGGAACTTGCGACGTGGACCAGAATTCACGTGGGAACGTGAAGAACAAATGAAGCTTAAGTATCCTAAACCATTCGAAAAGACGATGCCAGCAGACTAAGGTATTGATTTAAATTTCAGGATGAAATTTCTTTCAACGTGGGGATGATGTGACAACTCATCCAAAACTCACCCGATTTCGATTTCTGTATGCCAATGCAGTAGACCAGTGATGGAACACTCACCATGTAACGCAATTTTCGGGATGAAAATTCTTTCAACATGGGTATAATGTGATATCCGGTAATTTTCTGTTGCCAAACTCCGTTAGTTCCGTTAAGTCTTGCATACACGTGTCGTGAGCACACACTAGTTGTCGTTTACCGTTGGTGACTTAATAATAATTAATAATGTTAAACTAATGTTAATTTATGTAACACGCGGATATTTTAAAAGTTGTAAAAGAAGAATAAAAAGGAGGAAATGTAATAAAACCCAAATTGAGGGGTTTAAAGTGTAAAAGTACAAAATAATATATTATATTTTGTACAAAAGCAACATGGCCGCCCATACCATGTTACTTTTCACCTTTTGTTCGGATTTTAAAGAGGGAAAGAGCAGAAACCTTTGGGACTAGAACGAAGAAGAAGAAGAAGAAGTTCGAAGGCGAGTGTTTTGATGTTAATTGGCTTGGTTCTTTGAGGTTTTCCACCTTAGTAACCAATTTCTAAGTGTTGTTGTGTTTTGGTGGTTTGTTGTGCTTGTTTTAGGTGTTTGAACTCTTGTGCACACAAGTCTGGAAGAAGATATATTTTTGAGTTGCAAAGGTGAGTTCTAGAACCCTAGTTTTTACATGTTTTAACTGATTTTGGGGTTGGAAATGCATGTATGTATATTTTTATAAAAATGGTTATGTTACCCGTATGTATGTGTACGTGAATATGGGTGGGTGTATGTTTGGGTATGATTCATGGTTTAGTTCATATTTGTATACCTGTTAGATGCTTAGAGTGAAAGAACTAAGCTTAGAACATGTTGGAATGATGAATTTGGGGACTGATGATAACGTTAGTTAAAGGTTAGTTACCCATGCTCCTAACTGCCAACATGTTTAAGTGTGCCCAAACGCCCCAAAGTTCATACGCCTAAATAGTGCCTGAACGCCTAAGTTCCCATGCGCCTGAATAGTGCCCATGCACCCATAAGGCCCATGCGCCTAAGTGTTGAAATGATCAAGTGTAAGCTCATGCGCCTACATAGTGGTAAATGTGACAACCCTCGATTTCCGGGTAATTTCTCTAGAAACCCTAGATCTTGATTTCTATGCTCAGTCTTGTTTCAGAATATATAGCACTAAATAAACTAATCTAAAGATTGATTAGAGTCCTACGTGTGCTTACGTTTCAATTTCATGCGTGTTCGACCATGAAAACCCGAGTTCGGCGAATGTCTGAAATAAACGCCATTACGAACTGACCGGGAAATAAATATTAACGTCATAGGTAAAAATGATAATTTGGCCTAATTTAATCTTAGTTACACTAATATTAATGTTATTATGTGAGGAAACGACTATCGTAATGAGAAAACCCGATAACAGCATCAATGCGCCTTAGTGCGACGAGATGGCTCAATCTAGCATATAAACAATAAAATGCCCAAGTGGACGATAAAACCAAGATATGGGGCATGTAAATAGTCGTTTTGGACTAGAATTTCTCAAGGAATTAGAATTTAACATGTTCGGGTTTTGAAAGTCGGGTCGAGACGTGAGAAAAAGGAAAATGACCGTTCAACTACCCCTCTAACCCCCCCTCCTACGGCCGCCCTCCCCCACTTTCCCTCCCCTCCCCTTATAAATACCCTTCCTCCCCCTCTCATTTCATTCTTCCACTTCATTTTCAAAAAAAAAATTGAACTCCCCCTCTCTCTCTACAAACCTACGGCCACACCACCTCCCCCACCACCATTTTCTTTTTTTTCATGTTTTCTTTGAAGATCTTCACTTGGAACTCAAGGTGCAAGCATATTAGAGCAAACGAAGGCTCGTTGGTGGTGAAGCAAGAAGGAAAAACCATCATTCTACATTCTTTTCGTGAAAATAGCTTGCTAGGACTAAGGTAACCTTAATATTTCGTTTTAGTTACGTTTTTATACGAAAATGATTACCTAAAAGCTATAGACTGTTCATCCAAGTAAGATTTTGGGAAAAACCTGTTTTGAAACAGAAAATATGCTAGGAAATTGAGTTATATATGTGTATGTATGTGTCCGTACGTGTGCATGTATGTATGTTAAAGTTTGGGTGCTAGATTGTTGCTTGATGATGCGTTATTGATGTTGAATCGTCCATGCAAGTAGAGTTAAGTGTGAAATATGTTATGCATCATCTATTGTGACATTTTGATGAAGGTTTACATGTATTAAGTATGTGGATGGATAACCGTATGCATGCATGTGTGTATGTTGATGTTTGGGTGTTTGTTCTTGCAAAAAGTGAAGGATTATGATTAGATTTGAACATGCAAGTATGGATAATGTTACGGATGGTTTAGAACAGAATATTTTAGTGTTTTGTTGAAGGATTTTGATGGATTTAAGGTGTGTATGAATGTCGTATATATATATATATATGCATGTATTGGTTCATATCTTGCGAAATGTGATGAAATTAGACTTGATCTTTGACATGCAATAAGTTGTTTGTTATGGATAGTTTAGAACAGTAAGTTAGGGTATAATGTAGCATGAAAACATGATAGATTGTGGACGGATCATTGTTTGGTTGATTTGAATGATTATGGTTGAGATTTACGTCGAAATGCATGCTAGACTAGGTGTTTTTGTATGGAATAAAAGGAACTAGTGAAATCTGGAACTAGGAATGTAATGCGATGATATTTTATGTCCAAATAATGTATTTTTGATAATATGTATAATTCTTGGTGATTGGATGCATTATACTACGTTTTAGGCTTAACTAGTCGTAAGAACGTTGACTTTCGGCATGAAGATTAGGCATAATATGGGCCCGAGTTTTAATCAGTAGTTATGGACATGTTGTATGTATTATTTACATCCATATGAGGTACAATTGGTTCATGAAGTGATGCATGCGTTTGAACATGTTTTATGATGCCTAAATGATCACTTATGCGTAGAAATTGCCATGATTTAGAGACTTTTATACCAAGTTGGTTAAAGTTGTTTGATTTATGAAATGTGATTTAGGATTTACGCACGTATACATATATGAGTGTTTTTATGTGTATTTGGTTACAATTTTCACATTTTGGTTGTTAATTAGTACGTGTCTAAGTAAAGCGTAATTCACCGTTTTCCTTATGATCTTAACCGAGTGTTATAATCACCAACTACTCGCGTAAACAAATATTTTCTTAAAAATAGTATAAGTCTAGTAGGTTGGATGAACAACTTGCTTGTAAGACTTGAATATCAATTCTTAAAGCGTCTATCGTATTTAGGGCACTATTAGGATTGACTGGAGGTTCGTTGGTGTAATTGCACGTACATTCAATTTCGTTAATCGAGGTGAGTTTCTACGGCCCCTTTTTAACTTGTTATCGTTTTGCAACATCGTGGGGGAAATACATGGCTTCGTTCGTTGTATCATGATCATGTGGCTTATTCGTATGTGTTCGTATGATAGTCTCAAGTACGGGTGGTTCGTTATTGTGTTCATGTAGGTCGTTCATGAATACCCCCTTTCCCATATAATCATTAGCCTTGGGGTAGGCCACAGTGTATATTGGTAGATCTATTTGGGTTTGACAGTCCGCACTCACGATCAGTAGCTCTGATCAGGCGTTTTGGATGCGAGTGAATATATGTTGAATTCGTTTCGTGGGGATTGCTTACTTTATGTAAGGCCTTTGTGTTTTGGTTTGATTATAGCTCCAGGTGCTATCATTTAGTTGTATCCCTAGCTAGTTTACAACTTACTACATTGTTTGTCAATGATATCTGATACTGTTGTATGTAATATTTTCGTAAACCCGTGAAACTCGCTAAACTTTATGTTGACTTTTTAAGCATGTATTTCAGGTATTTAGGAGCATTGATGGTGGTATGAACTGGGCTTGGACAAACGTGGAGGTGGTAACTTTTGGTTTATTTTGGCCATTAATCTAAAAATACGATCTTTGTGTATGATCGTTGTTAAACAATGTGAACTTTTCTTATTTAGGAATGTCATGACAAAAATCTTGTGGTTTGTAATTTAAAACTTATGTTTTAACGTTTGCCTATATATCATGTTGGTTTCCAACTTTGTCATCGCCATGCTTAACGCATATACAATTCCTCTGCGATATTCAACGTCGTTTTTAGGGTGTCACAAAAGTTGGTATCAGAGCCAATGGTTATAGCAAACTAGAATAGGATTTTTTTTTAAATTTTTTATCTAGACTATAACTTTTCGTAAAAGAAGAAAGTCTTGGGGATTTTGGGAAAAAGGTGTGTTCATACCACTTGCCCTTAGTAGACGTAAGATTATATTTAAATTGCCTGAATTAAGTACGCCGTATTTAGGTGCCGAGTCTGAAGATTTAAACTAATACGTTTGATGTTTAGCATACGTAAGTGCTATATTGTGTTTGGATTCATATGATGAAATTGTTTGCATGCGTAAGTGCTTACATTTTAATTTGAATGCCATATGTGACGTTGTTTAGCATACATAAGTGCTATATTGAGTTTGGATTCATATGATGAAATTGTTTGCAAGCGTAACTTGAATGCCATATGAGACGTTGTTTTGCATACGTAAGTGCTATAGTGAGTTTGAATTCATATGATGAAATTGTTTAGCATGCGTAAGTGCTATATTGAGTTTGATTTCATATGATGAAATTGTTTGCATGCGTAAGTGCTTAAATATAAGTTGACTCTGGAATATTCTAGTTGTTGCATGATTTCATGATCATATGCAGGATAAGATGTTAATATCGTATAATTACCCTTTTGTCATTGATGTCGGCAAACCCGAGTGATAAGGATCAGGAGCCTAAGGTCCCGCAGGTTGAGAGATCATCGGTTACTTCCAGTTTCTATGCTAATCCCAGTGCCTTTGCACCCGCTATGTCACCTCATGCTAGTGATCCTAGTAACAGGAATGGGTGGATCGAGGAGTCCGAAGAAGAAGAGCCCATTGAAGTTCCATCCGAAGATGAGACAGAGCCTGTAGTTCCCATAGTTGATGGTGTTGAGGACTCTAGTGATGGTGATGATGGTGATGACAGTTCTGGGGATAGTGATTCTAATGATGATGGATCTAGTCGGGATGGTTATCTTGATGATGATAGTGATTATGAGTGTAGGGATGAGGTGAAGAAGGTTGAGTTGTCTACTGGTGGAGTTAGGAAGAGAGCTAGCACTCCTATTCGAGCTAGTACTGATAGGGATGTAGATGGAGAGACAGTAGGATGTGTTATGGAGCGACCCCTTAAGAGGACATGTGCATGTGTGGCTAGGAAATGGGAATGGTTAGGAGATCGAGTTCAGAGGTGTACTAATGAAGAGGGTATACCAGTGATTAGAGGAGTTGGAAAGTCTTCTGACTCGAGAGCAATACCCCTGAGGAGGCAGCCGATGGAGAGGACTGTACCTCTACTAGCTGCTAGGTGCGTGCGGTTAGAGAGTAGGTTAGACTCGCTGGAGATGAGGAATGGTGAGGCTAGTGATGACATGTTGGATGAGATAGATGGTAGATTGGGTATGTTAGAGGAAGAGAAGGTAGTGGATGATGATGCACAGGCGTAGATGCATCACAGGATCCAACTGTTGGAGGTGAAGATGCTCGAGATGTAGAGAAACTTGATCGCTGCTGAAGCCAAGATTGACGACATGACACTGGCTGCTGATGTGACCAGGATGAGGTTGGATGCCTCAAGAGTTAGGGAGATGGATGCGAACCGTCGTGTGCAAGTGATGGAGCAGCATGTGAGGGTTACCATGCCACTGATGGTAGTTTGCGTTCTGCTTCTCATGGTTGCTGCACGTTCGGGAGTTTACTTTGGCGTGAGCTATCCAGGAGCTAGGCGTAGATTCCCATGATTGTCTTATTTCCAGTTTGTCTATTTCATTTCATCATTGTAATTGTTGCGTGAAACAATTTATTAACTCGCATAAAAACATGTACTTGTTAGGGGATGGCATTTGACCGCCCCATTATTTTGGTTTGGCCAAGTTGTTCTTTTGGCATTGGGTGAAAAACAAGTAACATTGGTTTTTGGAGTTAATTTTTGGGATGAATGTAATGTGATGAATGGTTATGTTATGATGTTATGGTTAAATTTCTTTGCTTACATACGCGACTGATTCGGATATTACGTGATATATCGACTCACTTATATTATGATTGTTATGTTATAAAAGAAAAACCATGGCTCCAAGACGGGAAACCCACGGAAACCCACTTCCACAAACTGCTGAAGAATTAGCTCAATTGATTTCGTAACACGTTCAAGTTGCCGTCGCCCAACATAATACAAATGAAGGGAACCAAAATGAAGGATGCAGCTACAAGACCTTCCAAGCATGCCAGCCAAAGAATTTTGCTAGAACAGATAGACTAGTTGGAGTTCTCCGCTGGATAGAGAAGATGGAAGCAGTTATGATGATCAGCAACTGTACGCCAGCTCATCGCGTGAAGTACGCAACAAGTTCACTCCAAGATGAGGCGTTAACTTGGTGGAATGCACAAATCCAAGCTTTAGGTGAGGTGCCTGCCTATGCCCTCACCTAGGATGAATTCAAAGCTTTGTTGATGAAGGAATACTATCCACGTAATGAGATTCGAAAGGTTGAAGCCGAGTTTTGGAACCTCTCGATGGAAGGAGCAGATGTTCGTTGATACATACACTGTTCAAAGAAATGGCAAGAATTGTACCCCATCTCGTAACCCCTGAGTACAAGAGAATCGAACGCTACATTTGGGGATTGGTGCCTCAGATTCATAGCATGGTGACATCATCAGACCCTACTACTTACCAGGAAGCAGTGCAACTAGCACATACCCTAACCGACGATGCTGTACGAATGGGAACGTTAAGGAAAGCGAGCACAGGGAAGAAGCCAATGGAAATTTGTGAGACTCCAATGGAGAAGGAAAAGTCAATTTATTCTAGAAAGTGGAAATGGTCTGAAGGTTCAGGTGGTCGTTCTGGAAACTTCCTTCTAAAGAAGTGAGGCCCTTGCAGGATGTATACTGCTAATGAAGCAAAAAGAAACCAAGGACCTAACCCTAAGTGCAATAAATGCAAATACTACCATACATGCCCCTGCAACATATGTGAACGCTGTCGAAAGTTTGGACACCGAATAAGAGATTGTCGAGTGAAGTTGGACGAGAGGAAAGAAGGTCAGAACCAAGGTTACTACAAATGTGGAGCGTTTGGACATTTTAAGAGGGAATGCCCTAATTTGAAGGAACAGGAAGCCCGTGGTAGAGCATTCATGATGGATGCGAAGAAAGCTCGTAAGGATCCCTCCGTTGTCACTTGTACATTTCTAGTTAATAACCGTTATGCTTACGTATTAGTTGATTTTCGGAGCCGATAGAAGTTTTGTTTCTAGAAACTTCGAGTCTTTCCTTGACTCACAATCTAGTAAGTTGAATAAGAAGTACTCGATTGAGTTAGCTAATGGGAAATTGATAGAAACTAACAAGGTGTATAGGGATTGTACTGTACTCTTAGGAGACCACAAATTTAGAATTGACCTTTTGCCTATAGGATTGGGAAGTTTCGTTGTTGTAATAGGGATGGATTGGCTATCGAAGAATCGTGCTAAAATCATATGTCATGAGAAAGTAGTCAAGTTGCCCCTCAATAATGGAGAGCCATTAGAGATTCAAGGTGATGAAAGTGCTCCGTTAAAGATTGTAAATGGGATGAAGGCGCAAAAGTATTTAAGGAAAGGATGCGCAGCTTTTATAGCCCATGTAATCGACACGAGAGCCGAGGAGAAGAAGCTAGAGGAAATACCGATAGTGCGCGACTATCCGGAAGTGTTTCATGAGGAGTTGCCTGCGCCGCAATGGCAAGTTGAATTTAAAATCGACTTATTACCAGGAGCAGCACCAATTGCACGATCTCCATATCGGTTAGCGCTACCTGAAATGCAGGAGTTATCCAAGGAATTGCAGGAAATGTTGGATAAAGGATTTATAAGACCAAGCTTCTCACCTTGGGGAGCGCCAGTCTTATTTGCAAAAAAGAATGATGGATCTATGAGGATGTGCATCGACTACAGAGAACTAAACAAGTTAACCATCAAAAACCGCTACCCATTGCCAAGAATAGATGACTTGTTTGACCAATTGCAAGGATCGAGTTACTATTCGAAGATAGATTTGCGCTCTGGGTATCACCAGTTGAGAATTGCTGAGGAAGATGTTCCTAAGACAGTGTTTCGAACACGATATGGTCACTATGAATTCATGATCATGTCCTTTAGACTGACAAACGCCCCTGCTGTATTCATGATCTCATGAATAGGGTGTGCAGACCGTATCTGGATAAATTTGTAATCGTGTTCATAGATGACATACTTGTATACTCGAAAACTAAGGAGGAACATGAACAACATCTGAGGTTGCTTTTGGAGTTACTAAAGAATGAGAAGTTATATGCAAAACTTTCCAAATGCGAGTTCTGGATTCGAGAAGTTCAATTTCTTGGACATGTCATCAATGCTGAAGGCATAAATGTTGACCCCGCCAAAATTGAAGCAATTAAGAATCGGGAAATACAAAGAAACCCAACCTAGGTACGACAATTCCATGGATTGGCAGGATATCATCAGAGATTTATCGAGAACTTCTCAAAGATAGCAAAGTCGTTGACTGCATTGACACAAAAGAACAAGGAGTATATTTGGTGTGAGGAGCAAGAGGAAGTGTTTCAATTGCTCAAGGCAAAGTTGTGTAGTGCCCCTATTTTGTCACTTCCTGAAGGGACTGATGGATTCGTGGTATATTGTGATGCCTCGCATCATGGACTAGGGTGTGTTCTGATGCAAAACAATAAAGTGATCGCTTACGCATCACGAAAACTTAAAGTGCATGAGCAGAAATACACGACCCATGATTTGGAGTTAGGAGCAGTAGTTTTCGCACTCAAGATCTGGACACACTACCTATATGATACGAAGTGTACAATCTTTACAGATCACAAGAGTCTCCAGCACATCTTTGAAAGAAAGAGGTCAATATGAGACAACGACGTTGGGTGGAATTGCTCAATGACTACGAATGTGGTATTCGTTATCACCCAGGTAAGGCCAACGTTGTGGCCGATGGCTTAAGTAGAAAGGAGCGTGCTAAGCCCTTGCGTGTGCGTGCACTAGGGTTGACCATCCAAACAAATCTCACAGCTCAGATCCATGACGCTCAACGTGAAGCTTTGAAAGAAGAGAAATTGAAGGATGAGAAACTCCTTGGAATGATTCGAGAACTTGTACCTAAGTCTGATGATACGTTATACTTCATGAATAGAATATGGGTACCCCTTACGGGAAATTTGCGTGAATTGGTACTGGATGAAGCTCATAGGTCTAGATATTTGATTCACCCAGGATCAGATAAGATGTACAAGGATCTTAAGGAACATTACTGGTGGCCGAATATGAAAGGAGATATTGCTGAGTACGATTGGTAAATGTTTGACTTGCGTAAAAGTCAAAGTTGAGTACCAGAAACCGTCTGGACTTCTTCAACATCCAGTGATTCCTCAGTGGAAATGGGATCGTATCGTTATGGATTTCGTCACCAAATTACCCCGCACAAGGAGTGGTTATGACACCATTTGGGTAATTGTGGACCGTTTGATGAAATCGACACATTTCCTACCTATTAGAGAATCCTACCCTATGAAGAAGTTGGCTAGTATTTATCTCAAAGAGGTTGTGTCCCGGCATGGAGTGCCGATTTCGATTATCTCTGATAGAGATAGCCGCTTTACATCAAGATTCTGGAAAGCATTGCAGAAAGCCCTAGGTACAAAGCTAGATATGAGTACGGCTTATCATCCACAGAGTGACGGTCAAAGTGAAAGAGTTATTCAGATCTAGGAAGATATGTTGCGTGCTTGTGTAATGGATTTTGGTGGTAGTTGGATACTTACCTACCGTTAGCTGAATTTTCCTATAATAACATCTATCAAACTAGTTTCAATGCCGCACCATTCGATGCTCTTTATAGGAGAAAATGTCATTCTCCACTATGTTGGAGTGAGGTTGGTGATAAACAAATGATAGGACCTGAGATTAACCAGGAGACAACAGACAAGATCTTTAAGATAAAGGATCGATTGAAAGTCGCACAGGACATACAGAAAAAGTATACCGACCGAAGAAGAAAACCGTTAGAATTCAAGGTTGGAGATGGAGTTCTGCTGAAAGTCTCCCCTTGGAAAGGAGTTGTTAGGTTTAGCAAACATGACAAACTTAGCCCCCGCTACATTGGTCCATATAAGATCGTAGCCCGTGTAGGCCCTGTGCATAATGTGTTCCATGTCCAATCTAAGGAGGTGTTTGTCTAATAAAACACCTGTTATTTCTCCGGAAGAAGTTTGTCTTGATGATAAACTTTAATTTCGTGAAGAACCTGTTGAGTTTACTGATTGGAAGGAAAGTAAGACTAGACGTAGTCGTATTCGCCTAGTGAAAGTGAGATGGAACTCGAGACATGGACCCGAGTATACTTGGGAACTGGAAGGCATGATGAAACGAGAATGCCCGCACTTATTCAAGACAAATGGTAACCCTACCTCTTAGAAAAATTTCAGGACGAAATTCCTTTAAGGAGGGAAGGCTATGACAACCCTTGATTTCCGGGTAATTTCTCTAGAAACCCTAGATCTTGATTTCTATGCTCAGTCTTGTTTTAGAATATATAGCACTAAATAAACTAATCTAAAGATTAATTAGAGTCCTACGTGTGCTTACGTTTCAATTTCATGCGTGTTCGACCATGAAAACCCGAGTCCGGTGAATGTCTGAAATAAACGCCATTACGAACTGACCGGGAAATAAATATTAACGTCGTAGGTAAATATGAGAATTTGGCCTAATTTAATCTTAGTTACACTAATATTAATGTTATTATATGAGGAAACGACTATCGTAACGAGAAAACCCGATAACAGCATCTACGCGCCTTAGTGCGACGAGATGGCTCAATCTAGCAGATAAACAATAAAATGCCCAAGTGGACGATAAAACCAAGATATGGGGCAGGTAAATAGTCATTTTGGACTAGAATTTCATAAGGAATTAGAATTCAACATGTTCGGGTTTTGAAAGTCGGGTCGAGACGGGAGAAAAAGGAAAATGACCGTTCGACTACCCCTCTAACCCCCCCTCCTACGGCCGCCCTCCCCCCTTTCCCTCCCCTCCCCTTATAAATACCCTTCCTCCCCCTCTCATTTCATTCTTCAACTTTATTTTCAAAAAAAAAAGTTGAACTCTCCCTCTCTCTCTACAAACCTACGGCCACACCACCTCCCCCACCACCATTTTTGTTTTTGTCACGTTTTCTTTGAAGATCTTCACTTGGAACTCAAGGTGCAAGCATATTAGAGCAAAAGAAGGCTCGTTGGTGGTGAAGCAAGAAGGAAAAACCATCATTCTACATTCTTTTCGTGAAAATAGCTTGCTAGGACTAAGGTAACCTTGATATTTCGTTTTAGTTACGTTTTCATATGAAAATGATTACTTAAAAGCTATAGATTGTTCATCCAAGTAAGATTTTGGGAAAAACCTGTTTTGAAACAGAAAATATGGTATGAATAAGAGTTATATATGTGTATGTATGTGTCCGTACGTGTGCATGTATGTATGTTAAAGTTTGGGTGCTAGATTGTTGCTTGATGATGCGTTGTTGATATTGAATCGTCCATGCAAGTAGAGTTAAGTGTGAAATCTGTTATGGATCATCTATTGTGACATTTTGATGAAGGTTTACGTGTATTAAGTGTGTGGATGGATAACCGTAGGCATGCATGTGTGTATGTTGATGTTTGGGTTTTTGTTCTTGCAAAAAGAGAAGGATTTTGATTAGATTTGAACATGCAAGTATGGATAATGTTACGGATGGTTTAGAACAGAATATTTTAGTGTTTTGTTGAAGGATTTTGATGGATTTAAGGTGTGTATGAATGTCGTATATATATATATGCATGTATTGGTTCATATCTTGCGAAATGTGATGAAATAAGACTTGATCTTTGACATGCAATAAGTTGTTTATTATGGATAGTTTAGAACAGTAAGATGGGTATAATGTAGCATGAAAACATGATAGATTGTGGACGGATCATTGTTTGGTTGATTTGAATGATTATGGTTGAGATTTACGTCGAAATGCATGCTAGACTAGGTGTTTTTGTATGGAATAAAAGGAACTAGTGAAATCTGGAACTAGGAATGTAATGCGATGATATTTTATGTCCAAATAATGTATTTTTGATAATATGTACGATTCTAGGTGATTGGATGCATTATACTACGTTTTAGGCTTAACTAGTCGTAAGAATGTTGACTTTTGGCATGAATATTAAGCATAATATGGGTCTGAGTTTAATCAGTAGTTATGGACTTGTTGTATGTATTATTTACATCGATATGAGGTACAATTGGTTCATGAAGTGATACGTGCGTTTGAACATGTTTTATGATGCCTAAATGGTCACTTATGCGTAGAAATTGCCATGATTTAGAGACTTTTATACCAAGTTGGTTAAAGTTGTTGGATTCATGAAATGTGATTTAGGATTTATGCACGTATACATATATGAGTGTTTTTATGTGTATTTGGTTACAATTTTCACATTTTGGTTGTTAATTAGTACGTGTCTAAGTAACGAGTAATTCATAGTCTTCATTAAGATCTTAATTGAGTGCTATAATCACCAACTACTCGCCTAAACAAATATTTTCTTAAAAATAGTATAAGTCTAGTAGGTTGGATGAACAACTTGCTTGTAAGACTTGAGTATCAATTCTTAAAGTGTCTATCGTATTTAGGGCACTATTAGGACTGACTGGACTTTCGTTGGTGTAATTGCACGTACTTTCAATTTTGTTAATCAAGGTGAGTTTCTACGGCCCCTTTTTAACTTGTTATCGTTTTACAAAATCGTGGGGGAAATACATGGCGTCGTTCATTGTATCATGATCATGTGGCTTACTCGTATGTGTTCGTATGATAGTCTCGAGTATGGGTGGTTCGTTATTGTGTTCATGTAGGTCGTTCATGAATACCCCCTTTCCCATATAATCATTAGCTTTAGGGTAGGCCACAGTGTATATTGGTAGATCTATTTGGGTTTCACAGCCCGCACTCGCGATCAGTAGCTCTGATCAGGCGTTTTGGATGCGAGTGAATATATGTTGAATTCATTTCATAGGGATTGCTTATTTTATGTAAAGCCTTCGTGTTTTGGTTTGATTATAGCTCCAGGTGCTATCATTTAGTTGTATCCCTAGCTAGTTTACAACTTACCACATTGTTTGTCAATGATATCTGATACTGTTGTATGTAATATTTTTGTAAACCCGTGAAACTCGCTCAACTTTATGTTGACTTTTTAAGCATGTATTTCAGGTATATAGGAGCATGGATGGTGGTATGAACTGGGCTTGGGCAAACGTGGAGGTGGCAACTTCTGGTTTATTTTGGCCATTAATTTAAAAATACGATCTTTGTGTATGAGCGTTGTTAAACAATGTGAACTTTTTCTTATTTTGGAATATCATGACAAAAATCCTGTGGTTTGTAATTTAAAACTTATGTTTTAACGTTTGCCTATATATCATGTTGGCTCCCAACTTTGTCATCGCTATGCTTAACACATATACAATTCCGTTGCGATATTTAACGTCGTTTTTGGGGTGACAGTAAAACACCCAAACAGGGCTGGTGCGTCCAAATAGTTCTCATGCGCCTTAATACTTAGAAAATTTTCTAGATTTCTGAAAACCCAGAATTGTAGGGTTTAACTCTGGTTTGACCCATGGGCTATGTTTACCTATTTTAAGTATGGTTATGTGATGGTCTTTGATTAAAGTATGTATGGTTGATCTATCATATGTATATATGTATAACATGTTATCATTTATTATGTTCAAACGTATTTATATTATATTATAAAATACATTAAATGTTATGTTATTACTTTACATAGTATGACGAATGTATGAAGGAATGTAAAGAATAACGTAACAAAGTGAAAGATAACAAAGATGAGATGTAAAACGTAATGAATGAAAGAATGGCTTGCAAGCAATTAGAAAGGAGGTGCACGACCACCTTGTCGTTAGCTCAACTGTGTGCGGTTTTAATAACCCGAAGGATGCATGCAGGGTCAATCATTAAGATTGACAAGACATAAGTGGTATGCCCTAGGTGACTGGGTCAGCTTCGTGCACAATGTTCGTGAGTTAATTACCACAGGCCCAGCATCAGCTTCGTGCATAATGTTCGGGGTATTGCCAATTGGTCTGAATGAAAGGAGAGATGACTTGCCCTAGATGACTGGGTTAGCTTCATGCACAATGTTCATGATTTAATTACCATAGGCCAGCATCAGCTTCTGCACAATGTTCTGGTATTGTTCATCGATCCATATGAAAGTAAAAGAATGACGTAATGTACAAAAGAAAGTAAGAAAATAAAAGAATGATGTAAAGTACTATACGAAAGTATGGAATGAAAGTAAGTGATAGTGAAAAATACGAAACGAAGGAATGTATACGAAAGATAATGTTAATGAAAATCACGAAATGAAAGTAAGTATATGAAAGTGAATGCCAATGAAAGGAACGGAATGAAAGTATGAATATGATGATTAAAGATAACGAGATAATAACGATGTTATCTATTTGTACGTATGATGCATGATTTCATATGAAATTTAAAAAGTGTTTTAACAAAAGTAAAGTATGTTAAATTTTCATAAAACTAGGGCTCACTCAGCAATGCTGACTTTTATGTATTTTTCGGTTGGCAGGTAAAAGTTGCTGAAGATGGCACGGGGCAGCTACTTGGTATTTTTGGGATGGCATCCATTTGTATAACAATGAAGTTTTTGTGATGTAATGCATAACAGTTAACTACATTGTATTATTTTGCAAAAGCTGTCATTGATATATGAAATGGTTTTAAGTAATTTCCGCTGCGATGTTTTGAATAAATGTATGACTTATATGCTATGAATGACCAACTGTAAGCGTCCCTGGAACGGGGCCTTACAATTTAACTGATTATGTGATTATTATATTATGCTTATGTGTTTACACGATTTAAGTACTAATTGTGAATTTTATCGCGTAACGTGGAAACGCGTATATTTACTTTGTGTATCTTGTGACGGGTGGAAATAATATATATTATTATTACTGTTGATTAATAATGTTTGTATTATTAAGTTAAAACCTTTTAAAAAGTGCTAAAAAGAGTAGTTTTTATAAAATATAAATAAAGGGGGTTAAGTGTAAATACCTAAAACTAAAACTTAACAAAATTAAACCCAACCCTAATCCCCATTTCCCCCTTGCGGCCGATCTACACCCACCACACACACATTTTTCTTTTTCAAGCCAAGAACACATCAAGAAGCAAAATTGATCAAGCTTTCAAGTTAGAATTCAAGTTTCAAGCCGTAATCACCTTTAAATTGCGATTTAAGGTATGTACCATGTTGTTCTTGCGATTTCTAGATTCTAGAGGAACCCTAATTCGAATTTCTTGAGGATAATCTAAAATTGATGATGATTCCATGTTAGAATTGTTGAATTGATGCTAGATTGGGTGTTAATTGCAAGTATTGATCTAAATTTGGATGTTCTAGATCAAATTAGGTCAAAACTAGAAACTTTTGATTTGGGGAACTTTCAAGATTGATGAAATTGATGTTGTTTGATGATTGTATGATGTTAATTAGATGTTATGGATGCTAGTTTACGTTGATTGTGCAAGAAATTGTTGAATTTGATGTGTTGTTCAGAGGATATAATAATTGTAACTTTACTTTGCATGAAATGTTAAATTGTTGATGAATTGGTGTTATGGATGTGATCATGATGATGATTAGATGCTAGGATGTTGTTATGAAAGTTGGAAATTCACGAATGCATATTGTAATTCTTACCTTGCTTAAAATAGTAACTTTTAGGTGTTGAATGTTGATGAATCATGAACGGTTAGATATTGTTGATCATGTTTAGATGTTGTTATAAGCTTGAATTGGTATATTAATGATGAATTCATGAATACAATGTGAGCTTGATGAATTTGGGATGTACTTTCCCAAAAGGGAAACTTTATTTTTGTAGAACATTGGATATGATGAATTGGGCATGCTTGTGATGTTAGGATCATGTTAGAATGATTGTTGATGATGTTTGATGTCATAGAATGTGTTAATTGAGTTGTATGAATGCTTGCTTGATCATGTAAGGAGTATAGGTTTTGGTGATCATATATGATAATGAATTATGGTTAGCAATTAGGATATCATGTTTGGGATTGGATTAGACTTCATGTATGTATTCTTTTGGTTGTGATGTATATATATATCTTTGTAGAACATGTTGTTGTTAGAGATTTGCATGAGTTGTATGATGATCTAACGTGGTATGATGACCTAGGTAGAACTGATGTTGATAATGTGATACACGTGGATAATTTGTATGATACTCTTGTATGTTAAGTTGTCATGCATGATTAATCTCTTTTTCAACTAATATGTCACAAACGGGTCAACTGGGTCGTATGTGCATTGTCCTTATAAAACCTTGAGTCCTTTTATTGTAGAGCACTTAGGGTTTCATTGGGATTTTTGTATACACGTACTTATGTACTCGTGTGTTCTAGGTAACCTCTCAAGGTTGTCTTCCACTTGTTCTTGTCAACTTAAGCTTTAAGTAATCTTTACACGCATCAGGTGAGTTCATGCCCCACTCTTTTACATAACCTCTTTTGGGGGAGATAGCATACTGGTATTTACAAACGCTTTATCATTATGACTTGTGTATAGCCTTAATATAGTGTTGATTACCATGGAAAGCGTTCACACTTTCGGTTTGTTAATAATTAGTCAGCGGGGAAATTTTGGGTAGTACTACTAGGTCTGACGAGCCCCACTTGTGTGACTCGAGCTCAGACGGGTGCAATGTTGTCCTAATGGACATTATCACGACCTGGTAAGTCATGGTAGAAGGCAACAAACGTAACACAGTCAGCTTCAAACGTGAAATCACTATGATTATTACTAATTATGTATAGACTAGCTATCTATTACAATACACTGCTTATGTTTTGCAATTATTACTATATTTATTTAACGCAAACTCATGAATTCACCAACCATTTTGTTGAATTGTTTAGTGTGACATCCGTCATCAAAAGGTTTGTCAATTAACGTGGTATTTGTTAGCCCTTATTGAATATTCAACCTTATTTCATAATCAAGTTGCTTTAGTTTCAAATTTTGCTTCCTTAATTATGTGTAGTATCTTAGGTGTGCATAAATACTTAAACATTAAAAGCTTAATAAAACCCTACCCAATATAGTTCCCTCATTTCCTCAAGTATTTAAGAAGATATTAGTATGTAAAGGTTATGCTATTATTAATATTTCTTACATTATTACTATTATTACCATTACTATTATTATTATTATGAATACAATTATTATTATCATAATTATTATTATTACCACAATCACTATTATCATTATTATTATTATTGTTATTATTGTTATTAAAACTATTATTAGTAGTATTACTAGTATTATTATTATTACTATCATTAACATCAATAATATAATTAATGTAAAGCCCGGGAATTTTCTTTGAAGCCGACGAAAGAAGAAAAGAAATAAAGTCCAAAGTTGAGGGACCAAACTCGCCAACGAGAGAAAGTTGGGTGAGTGGAGGTATTTAAAAGGAGAGGGCAACCATTACCCTCTCCCCACACTAATGAAAATTCAGCCATAGAGAGAAAGAAGAGAGAAAAGAGAAGGTCGGGTGGGTTCAAGAGAAAGGCTGGGGGTGGGTTCGAATGGCAAAATCGTCGTGTAGCTTTAGAATCCCTCGGTGTCAATTTGTGTGAGTTCTAGGACCCCTCTTTTACTCGTTTTCAATTGAGTGGAACACGTAGTAAACTCATTTTTGTATGTGTGTGTGTTTGACTCATTTGGATGTGTTTGCGTGTGTGTGCGCTGAGGTTTTTGGGCTATGTGTGCTAAGGTGTTGTGGTATGCATTCCTAAGGTTTATTTGATTTGGGCTTAGAATGGGTTTGGATGAGCTTGGAGGTTGAAAATGGCAGATTGGGTTCGGGATGAACTGCATTCTTCAACAGCTGGGGCTAGGCGACCGCTGGAGGCCATACTGCCGACTGGGGTGCGATTCAGGTTCAGTCGCACGATTGAGGTTCAATCGCACGACTTGAGGGCCAGTCGAATGGGAAGACATGCGACTGAGAGCCCATTCGCATAAGTACTCATCCGCATTGAGTCCAACCGCATGAAGTCCATTCGCATAGTGTCCATCCACATAAGGTCCATTCGCATAGTGTCCATCCGCATGAGGTCCATTCTCTAGTGTCCATCCGCATAAGGTCCACTCGCACAGTGTTCATTCGCATGGATGTCCATTAGCACGTGGTTTAATCGCCTGGTGTTCATTCGCATGGGGTTCAATCGCATGGGAGGCCCTGCGACTGAAGGGTGCCCATATGCCCACGTAGGGCTTGCGTACCCGAGGAAAAGCGTAGTTTAAGTACTGACTTTTGGGGGAAAGTGCAGATGTAAGTTTTGACGTGGAAGTTCCCGTAAGTTCATGTAAGATGACTGTTGAGGTCTTAGAGTGTATGTTGGGCATGATGATGTTGCATGTTTATGTATGAGGTATGTTATGTATGTATGATGGTGACTTGTATGGTGATGACTTGGTATGTTATGTTTATGATTATGTTCCTGTTATGTATGATTGTTTTCCCGTGGCTTTACTTTGAATGTTTATGAGTGAATGAAAAGTATTACGTAACGTAAAGTGGAAGATAATGAAAAGAGGAATAAAATGAAAGAATGCATGCATTAACTAATGAATGAATGAAAGTAAGAAAGGCTTCCAAGAAAACATATGGAGGTTCACACCCTATGAAGGGTGTTAGCTCAACTGTGTGCGGGTTAGCTACCCCAGAAGGATGTACAACGTTCGTGGTATAGCACGTGGCATTGATCCGGAACGAAAGAGAAAAGATAAGTGTGAATGTACTTGCCATAGGTACTGGAGTCAGCTTCGTTCACAATGTTCGAGGTCTATGAAAGACCTCAGGCCCAGTAACCAGCTTCGTGCACAATGTTTGGGGTATTTTACATGTCATCAAAAGTAATGAACGTACGAATGAAAGTAAGAATTTATAAATGAATGTGAACGAAAGTAACGAATGTGAATGGTAATGATGTACGTTAATGAACAAAAGTTAACAAACGAATGATGAAGATAATAATGATATTATCTATGTGTACGTATGATGTGTGATCGCATGAAAGTAAAAAACGGTTTTAAGGAAAGGAAAGTATGTTTTATTATAAAACTAGAACTCACTCAGCAATGCTGACTTTTTATGTGTTTCCAGTTGGCAGGTAATGTTGCTGAGGATGGCACGGGGCGGCTACTCAGCTCTTTTGGATGGCATTCTTTTGTATAATCATTTGCATTGTAATGCGAACAAACGATGTTTGAGATGAATGTTGTATTAAATTGCAAAATCATTTATATAGAAATGAAATGTGATTTTTGAATGTTTCCGCTGCAATGTTTACTTAAGATAAATGAGAATGTATGTTTGGCGATGATTTGACCAACTGTGAGGTGCCCGGGAACGGGGCCTTACAAGTTGGTATCAAAGCCAAAGTTTAAGTGAAATGGTTAAATTTTTAAATAAACCTTAACATAAACTGAGAGTGGGACAGAAAGGGAAGGGATGCCAGTCTGAGTAGCTGCGTGCCATCAGGTATTTTCTTAATGTCAACCGGTATTATGTGCGCATGTTATGTGGTTTATGTGTTGCTTGTAGATTTAAATACTAATGTAGTCAAGACAGGTAATGCTTGGGGTATGAAGAGTAAAGTATGTGGCTAATCACAACTGGCCACTGTAATTAGGGACTTACTATACTTGACATAAACTGAGTTGTTCCCTTGAATGACCATGTTAGTGTTTGAATCTTTCAGTGTGTGTTAGAGGATGGCCGGTGGTAGATCATCTAAAGCTTCATAAGGCGGAGTACATGGAGGACGTGGTGCTGAACCACGGGCCACAAGGGGAGGCCCAGGGTTGAAAAGGTGGTTCATGAAGAACCTGAGAGCCTCATCCAAGGGTGGTGACGAGAGTGCAAAATTGAGGGTCTCGGTCAAAGAGGCGGTGGTTGAAGAAGTGCATCAGGTCATGAAGACGGTCTTACCGTCTGTGGTGACCGAAGTTATAAAGGCTGTACGGAAGGAGAACGGAAGAGAGGAACCGTTCCTCAAGAGGCCGGGAGCAACCGGAGATTGAGACGATTCCCTCCGATGATGAGGAGGAGGAAGAGGAGCCTGTGCAGGAGCTGGCACGAGGCTGTACTACGGGGCATTTCAAAGGTGTAAGCCCCCTACTTTCGATGGTAATGGCACTGCTGCTGCTGCTCACCTATGGGTGAGGGAAATGGAAGCTGTTCTGAATATCAGCGAGTGCCGAGACGACCAGAAGGTGAAGTTTATTGCCCACTCATTTGTGGACTCGACTTTGTGTGGTGGGACAATATAGTCCAAGCCGAGGGTAGTCGGGCAATTGGGAGGATGAGATGGTCGAAGCTGAAGAAGTTGGTTATTGAGAAGTTTTGTCCACACCGAGAGATGGACAAGGTTGAGAGGGAGTTCCTGCAACTGGAGGCGGGAACCATGACACATCAGCAGTACACCACAAAGTTCAATGAGATGGCACGTCTGTTGTCAGATCAGGTGACGCCTCTGTCACAGAAGATTAAGAGGTACATTTAGGGTTTGCCAGCGGATATTCGCAGGCACATGATCGCTGCCCGACCGAGCACGTTTAGGTTGGCAGTGGACTTGGCAGGGAGGTTATATGATGAGAGGACTGTAGTGGTGTGGCTGAAGGTAGTAGGAAGGGGTGGTGTGATCGAAACTTGAGTAGGAAGAGGTTTGGTCGGGGTGATGCCTCGACGGGTAACAAGAAGGCACGGGTGGATGATCGCCGTGTAGCCACACCGAGTACAGGACCGAAGAGGTGTGAAATGTGTGGGAAGGAGCATACCGGAGAGTGTAGGTGGGGTTGAATGTGTGCTTCAAATGTGGGAATCCAGGTCATATGGCATGGGAGTGCAAAGTGGGGAGTTGTTTTAACTGTGGCGGGGAGGGCACATGAGCCGAGACTGCAAGAAGCCAAGGGCTGAAGGTTCGGGGGTGAAGAAGACGGGGAGTGAAGGACCTAGGGCGAGCGCGAGGGCATTCACCATGACACAAGAGGAGGCTATGAAGGACCCTGATGTTGTGTCTGGTACGTTTCTAGTGAACCAAACTTTAGCTTATGTGTTTTCGATTCGGGTGCTAGTACGAGTTTTATTTCTACTGCTTTTTGTACTAAGCTGCCGGTTAGTAGTAGACGTGTTGATGCGCCCTTTTATGTAGAAACTACCATAGGTAAGTCTGCCAGGATTTCTGAGATGATAGAAGACTGTGATGTGGAACTAGAAGGTCATAAGTTTCCTGTTAGCCCGTTTGTGATGACCTTAGGTGGTTTCGATTTGGTTCTTGGGATGGATTGGTTGGCGGACTTCAAGGCAAACATTGTGTGTCATAAGAAGATGATTCGTTTGACAGCGCCTGACGGAGTTCGGTAACTGTTTATGGGGATCAAGTCACGACGATCCCGAAGGTAATCTCAATGGCGGTGGCGGGAAAGTGTACGAGGCGTGGGTGTAGCGCCCTACTTGGCTTATGTGAAGGATGTGGATACACCACACCATAACTATCCGATGTTCTGGTCGTGTGTGACTTTCCAGATGTGTTTCCTGAAGACTTGTTAGGAGTGGCACCTGACCAGGAGATTGAGTTTCAGATTGATTTGATACCAGGTGCCCAACCTGTTGCCAAGGCACCGTATCGGTTGGCTCTGACTGAGATGAAAGAGTTGATGGAGCAATTGGAAGAACTGCTTGATAAGGGGTTTATTAAACCGAGTATCTCTCCTTGGGGTGCTCCGGTCTTATTCGTAAAGAAGAAAGATGTAGCATGAGGATGTGTATAGACTACCGTGAGCTGAACAAGTTGACGGTGAAGAATCGGTATCCGTTACCAAGGATTGATGATTTATTTGATCAGCTTCAAGGTGCCAGTTGGTTTCTGAAGGATAGATCTTCGATCTAGCTACGATCAGCTAAAGGTGAAGGAATAGGATACTCCTAAAACAACTTTCCGTACGCGTTATGGTCATTATGAGTTCCTCGTTATGTCTTTTGGTTGACCAACGCGCCAGCTGCTTTTATGGACTTGATGAACCGAGTGTGTCGCCGATGTTGGACAAATCAGGGATTGTGTTTATTGATGATATCCTGATTTATTCGAAGAACGAGATAGAGCATGCTGGTCACATTCGAGAGGTGTTGGAGACGTTGAGAAGGGAGAAGTTGTATGCCAAGTTCTCCAAGTGCGCGTTCTGGTTGCGCGAAGTTCAATTCTTGGGTCACGTGGTGAATCCGGAGGGGATTATGATGGATCCGGCAAAGGTGGAAGCGGTGATGCAATGGAAGTCTCCAAAGACGCCATCCGAGATCCGTAGTTTCTTGGGTTTGGCGGGCTACTATAGAAGATTAATCCAAGACTTTTCCAAGATCGCTTCTCCACTAACCAAGTTGACCCGGAAAGATGTGAAATTTGTATGGGGTCAAGCTCAAGAGAATGCGTTCGAAGAATTGAAGGCGAGGTTGACTCAAGCTCCTATATTGTCATTACCCAACGGAAGTAAAGATCTGGTGGTTTATTCTGATCCTTCCTACTCGGGATAACAGTTGAAGGTTCATGAGGTTAACTATCCTACTCATGACTTGGAGCTAGCAGCCGTGGTCTTTGCACTAGAGATTTGGAGGCACTATCTCTACGGGACGAAGTACACTATTTTCACTGAACACAAGAGCTTGAAGTACTTCTTCGAGCAGAAGGACTTGAACATGAGGCAGAGAAGATGGTTGGAGCTCATAAAGGATTATGATTGTAAGATCCATTATCATCTGGGCAAAGCCAGCATGGTGGCGGATGCCCTTAGCCAAAAGGAAAGACCCGAGCCGATTCAGGTGAAGGCGTGCCAGCTAATCATGACCTCTGATGTGATGAAGCAAGTCAAAGGGTTTCAAGATGAGGCATTGAAAGAAGATCATCTTAACTCCGAAAGAATGAGAGTTCTGGTTGCGGAATTGGGTGAAAACACATTTGGTGTTAAAACCCGATTCGGGCGGATATGGATTACTCGCCTTGGGGATCTGCGGGTCAAGATTATGGATGAAGCTCATAAAACTCGATACTCTATCATCCTGGTGCTACAAAGACTTACCAAGACATGAAGAAAGATTATTGGTGGTCGGGTATGAAGCGTGACGTAGTAGAGTATGTGAGTAAGTGTCTTACTTGCTTGCAAGGGAAGGCCGAGCATCAAAAGCCGTATGGGAAGATCCAGCCTTTGGACATACCGGAATGGAAATGGGAGCACATCACCATGGATTTCATTACGAAGCTGCCGCGTACTCCGAAAGGGTACGATTCTATATGGGTGATTATTGATCGTCTGATGAAGAGTGCTCACTTTTTACCGATCCGCGAGACATATTCATCCGAGAGGTTGGCAGATCTTTTCATTAAGGAGATTGTGACTCGTCATGGTGTGCCGGTGTCAATTGTGTCCGACTGTGACATCCGGTTTACATCAAAATTTTGGAAGAAGTTCCATGACACGATGGGGACGAGGTTACATATCAGCACGACTTATCATCCTCAGATGGATGGTCAGTCAGAAAGGACGATTCAGACGCTGGAGGACATGCTTCGGGCATGTGTGATTGATTTTGGGGAAGTTGGGATGACCACTTACCTTTAGCGGAGTCCTCATATAACAACAGTTATCATGCCAGTATTGGTATGCCACATTATGAGATGCTATACGGTAGGAGATGCAGAACACCCCTTTGTTGGGGTGATATTGGTCATAAAGAGTTAGGGAGCATCGAGGTGATCGAGGCTACGACTGAAGAGCTTGAAAGGATCAAGGCCATCATGAAGGCAGCCAAAGATAGACAGAAGTCATATGCTGATAAACGACGCAGACCGATTGAATTCCAGGTGGGTGACCGTTTTATGTTGAAGGTCTCACCTTGAAAGGGTATCATTCGTTTCCGAAAGCGGGTAAGTTGAGCCCAAGATATATAGGCCCTTTCTGAATCATTGCTCGAGTGGGAGAGGTGGCCTATAGATTAGAGTTACTAGATGAGTTAAGTGGAATTCACCCGACATTCCACGTATCTCATCTAAGGAAGTGCTTGGCAGATGAAGATATGATTGTTCCACTCGAGGATATTGAAGTGAACGACGGCTCAATTATGTGGAGCAACCAGTGGCAATCATCAATCGAAAAGAGAAGAGGCTGAGAAATAAAGTGGTTCCTCTTGTGCGTGTACAGTGGAAGCACAGGAAGGGATCTGAGTCAGCGTGGGAAACCGAAGAAGAAGAGACATCATTACCTTGTTTGTTCGAGGAATAACAGATTTCGTGGATGAAACCTATATAAGGGGATGGACTTGTAACGCCCGGGAATTTTCTTTGAAGCCGACGAAAGAAGAAAAGAAATAAGTCCAAAGTCGAGGGACCAAACTCGCCACGAGAGAAAGCTGGGTGAGTGGATGTATTTAAAGGGAGAGGGTAGCC